>CACKRE030003366.1:162553-179432 GCA_902602495.3 Ectocarpus sp. CCAP 1310/34
CCCCTGCCCCCCTGTCCATGACCCAGCTACTAGATCCGCAAGAGTGTGGCATATTCACTGTAGAACCCGGACGTTGACAACGTGTATTACTTGCGGACTTGGCAGCTGAACCCGAAACCTTTTCCTCTTTGCTTCAGGCGGGCGCTGGGCTGGAGGCTGGGGTGTTGTCGGACTTTTTGGACCTGGTGCCCGAGACGAGTCAGTTTCACGAGGTTCTCAACAAGATATTCCGAAAGAAGATCAAACGGACCAAGGTGTGTGGTATGTAACATGCGAGGGTATTTTGGGGCACTATGGCCAGTGAAGGTCGCCAAAGATATTGACGTCCCCCTCATACGTCACGCCGTTGTCACGGGTGACGGAAACAATTCAGAGGCAACGAAGAAGTAGCTACGTAGTACACGCATGCCTTCCATCCCCCCTACGGAGCAGGAATAAATCGGGGTCAACGATGGAGACACAAGAAGTCTGATCATCCGCTCGGCACACGAGCACTTCTGTCCTTCAGTTCTCCTGGAATGAATGGTCAACGGTGCAAACGACAGAGGAAACCAACAAAGGAACCCTCACCCTCCCCTGCTGCAGAAACGGCTGGCTGGGGAAAACGACGACGGCGACGACGAGAGCGACGAAGAAGATTCCGACGAGGACGACTACGACGACTTCGACGACGACGATGAGGAAGAGGTGGACGACAGCTGCCCTCCCGGCTGCGACATGGCCCTCTACGAGAAGGTAGATATTCCACCTACAGTAGAGCTTGGAAAAACACCTCATTGGCTCATCAATCGCCCGGGGTACCGAAAGATTGGACACCTTGTGACACGTTTGGTGAACCCTGCACGAAAAGAGTGTGATAGCTTCACAGCCGACTCTAGCGGTGGGACACACGGGTGTCACTTGTTCTGCGAATGTACGAATACGTACGCATGCTGCGCGATACTTGGGGTAACCGCTGATCGGTCCATGAAAACACTGTCGCCTTGTAGTTATGGCAATGCGGAAGTGGAGTGATATCGTTTACATTAAATGTACGTAGAAAAATGTACCCTAACGCAGACGACAATTTTCGCACATGCTGCCTGACAGGCGTGCTTGGAAAAGAAAAGGCCACGCAATGTTTTACTTCGGCAATTTGAACCTTGTCTTGCCTTAATGGTTACCAGGTGCTAGAGCTACGGGAAAGTCGTCTGGATCATGAAGAAAACTTGGCTGAGCTGCAGAAGGCGACCGACGAGCACAAGCGAAACCTCGACCGCCAGGTAAGCTCGTAGTTGAAGCATATTTCGTTCCTTGACTCCGTGCGTGACCCTTCACGTTGTACGTGCTTTCGAGGACGAAGTAATTTATCCCGGAGACACGACTATCGTTCTGGAAGAATGAACGAATGCTCACATAAGATCAGCCAGAGATCTTGCGCAAGAGGTCCGTAGACGCACCAATCACTCGACCTTCGTTCTGAACGGACATTCATAGACTTCCATAACGTGAGGAACATTGAGTATGCGACAGAAATTGAACACAATGGACGGGTTGGCTAGCTTCGAGCTTCGAGCACCGCGACCTAAACCTTCGTCTAGTCCAGGCAATACCTGACGGTAGGTTTTAGCTCCATCACCCTTGCATATTATGCACAAGTAGAATACAAACACACGCCTGCAGCCAGTCAATGCTCTCCGCCCCTCTCGGAACGCTTTCAAGCCAATCGGGCGTCGTCACCCTCCAACCATCCATCCAGGAAACAAGGCAGAGGCAGATCGACAAGGATCTGAAGCAGACAGCCCTGGAGATCAAGGCAGCACAGGCCGACAAGCAGGTGCTACCCCACTCACCCTAGTGTAGAACCGGGCACGCGCGCATGGAGCATACTCGAATCGATGGAAGTGGCACCGCTCTGAATTCTGTACAGGGAAGGATCCGGCTACGCCTTGCTTCCAACCTAGGGGTGTCTATTTTCAGGATCCACTGAGATTAACTTCCAAGTGTCGTCCTTGACCACGCCGCGGAGGGCATGGCCTGGTGCAATGCTTGGCATGCTGGCCGTTTCCTCCCCAAGGCTTCCTTCCGACCCCCGACACACAGTCAACACCAACATTGGAAGGCGGGCTAGGGTAAAGGGTTAAGGTTGAGGTTAGGTTGGCTAAACGACGGTCCTTCTACATGAGAATGGCATAAGCAGTTACCTCGGGCACTACACCAACTATTTGTCAGTACCAACCTGCAGCTGGTTACATAGCCGCCCTGCACTAGTTCCTCGCGAAAGTTCCGACGGGACGGCTCCAGAACCTAAGCTGTCGATGAAGAACTAGGGAACAGCCGGATCAGGAAATCGTTTCGTTCTTTTTCGCCCTGACCGCCATTTTCACCCATTTTTGAGCGTGTTCAGCTTCTCCAGCACTCCCCACCCTTTCGCGCTTGCAATGTTTTCGTCGGTTCCAACAGGCGGAACTCAATAAGCTAGACGTGGTTGTCTCTCTCAAGTTGAATCAACTGTACTGCATGGATAACGCGATCGAGGAACAGGCGGAGGGTGGGGAGGACGGTGACAAACCCAGGTTCGGTCCGCTCAAATTGTTTCCCAGCTTGCTATCGTCGCAACGGTGCTGGTCTTCACACGTGGAAGTGCTCATGGGAAGCCGCTGTCGGCCTGGTCTATACACAACTCGTGGCGATTGGTCAGATGATTTGGTGACATGGGCATGGTCTCAAGGAAAGATAGATGAGCAGCCTGATGCACCGATATCGTGCCTCCCCGACTCGTGGGACGCTCACTCAGGCGAAGAGGCAGCGTGTCTCGCCCGAAGCTTGTGGCCGACGTGGGAATGGACTCGCACATCCTCTTCACGAGGATGGGCTTGGACAGGCTAAAGCGGCGCATATCAGAACTAGTTCAAGAAAACAAAGCGGAGAGGAACAACTTTAAGGTTCGACAATAATTTATCTATCAGTTAGTCCGGTTTTCTCCATTGCCGTTCGACGGCGTGTATCCAACATGGACTCAAGAACGGTAGAAAGGAGAACCGTAGGATTTTCATAGCGGAAGACGACCAACAGGAGAATCACCCACCCCACTGTCCATTCTCTTGAGTCCATTAAACTCTACCCCCCCGCGCTCTTCCCGGCTCCTTGTACCTCCAAGTAATATCTAGATATAGGGTTGGTCGTCCTTGAAACGTTGTGAGTACCTTCGGTAGGTCGCGGTAACAAATCGGAAGTGCCGTGATCTACCACCGGTCGGAGGTGCCATGTCTGCTTATCGATTCAAGACATGAACATATTCTCTAATATGAGTTTGACCAGATGCCTCCGCGGCGTTGCTTTCGTTACAATATTGCCTCTGCCCATTCCCCGTCCCTCGATATTGTTTTCACTACACTCCACAACTGCTGCTGGGATTCCAGGAGTTGCACCGCGACCGAGGGCGGCTAGAGAAAGCGAGAGTGGTGAAGGAGGCGGAGATGGAGGAGCATCAGGCTAGGTGCAACGAGATCCAGGTGCTCAAGTTCGGGCAGCTCATCGACCTCGAGATGGTGGACAAGGTGTGTACTCTCGAAACGCGCTCCTGCTTCTCGCCGCATTCTGAAACAACCAAACAAAGTGCTCATTCTGTTAAACGCTCCATTTTCCGGTAGGGCTCAGTGAGAAAGCAAGAATAACATTTCCCATGAGATGCTGAACCCGTTGAGGAGAATTTCTGCCGTCAAGGGGGAATGCGAATACATGGGCATCAGTATGTGTGGGTTTTGCTGGTGCGGACGAGGGGAAGCTAATGGCGTCATGTTGATTCTACCACCACCGTGATCGACGAGACGGTTCTGTACTGTGTCGTTTACCCCTTCTGGTGGTTTGGCATCGACCATCAACGCTTTCCAAAGGAGTCTCATGACTCACGGTTCTCGAGCTCTGGGATATTTGCCTCGTTTTTTCGCCCCGGCCGTGTCTCCTGTTAGTCAGTCCCTCGACCAATACCCGCCAGTGCACTCGTGTCGGAGGATGTGAAAATGACAGATAGGACAGCATACTCTGGCCACTTCGGATCAGTTTATTTTTTCAACCGTCGGGACGTTCTAAACGTAGACCAGAGATGGCTCTGGACCGAGTCACAACGAACACCGGTAGATACCCAAGTGCTCCCCTCCACTCTCAATGCTTCGAAACCTTGGCCATGTCTTGACAAGGTGAGCTCTGGCATGAGCCAGGAAGAGGCGCGGCGACGGGTAGAAGCCATTGAAGACCAACACGCCATGGAGCTAGCGCGACTGGAAGAGAGAAATCGTGAACTCAGGGGTCGCCTCTTAGAAGGCACCTACGAAAACACGAAGCTGCTCAGGGACGTGGCAGATCTCAGCTCGAAACAATTCACCCTCGAGAAGGTAAGATGCCGCCTGGTGTTCGGGCTGTTGCGACCTTGCCTCGGATGTTGTAAGAAGGGGGAGGGAACGGGGCGATCCCTTGAGAGGAATGACACGTATTGTGAGTACAGCCAGCGCCTCGTTACTACATACGCGTGTGCCTTGGAGATGGAATACCTCAGTGGCGTCGCTTAGCATGCCTGCAAACCCAAACAAATACACTTTGGCGTGACATCAACTAGAATACTGGTGGAAGATGCTGGCGGCCGACATGCCGTACAAGGAAATCGCTTGATGTGCGTTTGAAGGCAAAGGCTGCGACAGGTGCTGACTCGTTGGGGGTAACCGAGTTCCCAGGCCTGCCTGCGATGGTGTCGCTGACCAGTCGAACAAACATGACCACCATGTTGTCACGCTAACTTGTACGTCCCTGCTTGCCTGCCCTCTCAGGAGCTAAACACGAGCGGGGGAGGTGCTGCCCTCGGATCACGAGGGCCGACGCTCCGCAAGGAAAAAGAGGAGAGGGATCGGCTGGCGGCCCTCGTCAAGCTCCAAGGCAGGGAACTCGACGCGATCAAAGCCGAGATCAATCTACTCAGGTGCGGGCTTTCGTCCGAAAGGATGACGACTACTACATGTGTAGTCTTAAGCATCTCGGCAACTGAACACGCCCTTGAAGTCCCCCTTTTTTCAGGCTACATCCAGCAGTCCCGTCCTTGCACTTCGAGCCCGTGCGAACAATAGGACGCGATGCAACGCAAAGAACAACATCGATCGCTCTTCTAAAGTGCCGCACATCCTTCCTTCGCACGTTCTGTGTCACTCTAGGCGCAAAGGAGGACACATTTATGCTCCAGTCCCGTTGCCGCCAATTCAGCAACACCACGAGCAGCAGTTCTACCCGGCACCCGCTTCAGACAACCAAATGGACGATATGTTGGCCAACCAATCGCAAGCAACACCGAACGCTGTTTTCGAGAACGCCCACGGAGAAGACGGCACGATTCTACGACACGATGGAGGTGGTCATCAGGAGCACCACCACCAACAACCACGGGAGGACTTTGGGAATGGCCAACGTGTTGAGTCAGAAGCCGAAAATTGAGGCGGTGAACTTCATGTGTGGTACGGCTCTCGGAGACATGCTCCATAGAAACCCGGTGGAAGGTTGTTGCATCTTCGGCCATTATCGTAAATGTGCACATCCTCTGACATGAAGGTCTCGAGTCAGAAGGAGAGGTTGAAAGCAAAACAGAAGACCCCGCTGTGGTATGATTAAATTGGGTATCGGGCCTCTTCTGGCAGTCAAATCTCGGTGCAAACCTGCGTGTTAAACCCAAGTCTGCAACTACACGAACAGTGCCGGTGGAGAAATACAGCGGCTGAAGCACCACGGACATGTGGACATGCGGTATACAATAGCCATTGGCCTATTCTCACTACTCGCACGGTAGACAATAAGAGAAACTCACAACTGCGCTTGACGCTGAAGTCACGCCGAGAACGGAGCATACTTCCGTGTTGCCGTGTTGGCCCTGACATGGATCCGAAATTACCATCTCAACAGGCTTAGTGCACAAAAACGGGGGGCTGGGGGGGGGGGGGGCCTCTCCTCCCGAAAGAAGAAAAATNGAAATTACCATCTCAACAGGCTTAGTGCACAAAAACGGGGGGCTGGGGGGGGGGGAGGCCTCTCCTCTCGAAAGAAGAAAAATGTAACCGCCGCCACAAGGTACTTTCGTAAACATACATCACATTGGATATTACGTGTCTCAGGCTGTCCGAAGTAAACAGCGTATACAATGGTAGCGCCGCCGACAGCATCACGGTACGTCACGATGCCGAAACGGGATGCAACGCCCCCAGTACCTGCTGTCGCCGCTCGCCCCGAGTACACACCACCGGACACAAATCGCACGGGAGCTATCACCTTCGCAAATGACACGCTTCAAACAATACCATACAGCACAGTTCCAAGATGCCACAAATAACAATTCTCAAGGAATTGCTTTCCGGGAAATCAAACCCATGCGGTACCATACCATAGAGCTTAAGGTCACGTGGAATGCCTTCTCACGGAGGCTTCCGCCTCTCCGCGCACAGGGTCGAAAAACGCGTGCGACAAGGCTTCCGCTGCAGAAATTCGATCCTGGTGGTCGTAGCAGAGCATGCGGTCGAGCAAATCGAGCCCATCCGGGCCGTACGCCTCGCCACACTCCCCCCCTCCTCCTCCAACGATACTGCTCCATGGCTTCTTGCGGTGCGTGCCCAGCATTTCCAACAGTCGCGGCTCCAGGACAACATCTGACGACGCGCGGCGGAGCATTGTGTGGTTAAATAAAAGCGAAGTCGTGCAGGCAGGTTGCTCGGGACGGTTCGCGGACGCTGTTGTGGGGTGCTTCGCAGGCTCAGCGTGTCTGTCCATTGACCTACCATGCGGCAAAAGCTCCAAGCTGCATGTACGTACACACCGTCCGTGTTCCCGCGGCATGCGCTACTGTTGTGAGACGGTGTCAGTTGCCTGGTCCACGGAGAGATGCGATTTCCGGTTGCTCATTCTCGACTTTCGCTGTCCCTCGTGCGCCAACACCCCGTGGAATCCAACATGCTGGGAGGCCTACCCAACGCTTGGCGATGGTTCGTATTGGACTGTGCCCGAAAGCTACCATCAAAAACAACGCGGAGGGCAAACCAAGCACTACCCTTCTGCGCTTCTCACCATACTTTCGAAGGAAATCGTGAAGTCCTTGCGTGCCCAGCACGAGCGCTATTCGCACAAGCTGATCTTCGTTGTCCTTCCCCCGAAAAAATGGTTCCCTGTTCAACAGAAACCCTGCAAGCATGCAGCCCACCCTGCCACAGCACAACATGTCAACAGATGGGTGCATGACTAAATCGCAAGCTAATGCTGCCTCAGAAATTACATGGTCGAGCGCTCTACCCGCTGTTACATAGCATAGCGAGCACTTCTCTGAAAACAAAATCGAGGCGACATACGTACGCGATGAATCCCTTCTCCAGTCTTGCCGCGGGCATCCCTGCCACGACTTGTGCGCAAGAAATTTGTTTTCCAGTGGCTGCGCTGCTGCTCGTATACAAATCATCATTCCACGAGGTACATTAACCCATGCTCCGGAAGGACAGCACTTAGACTCAGGAGTACCAGGACTCTACATAGTGTTCAACCCTTGGTGCCAGTGTACTGCTAGCAATAACTGCGCGAGAGCAACACCACAGCATCTGAAAACGACCAACAGACAGAAGTGGCCGTCCAATTCGTGTAAAACAGGGTAGTCAGTCCCCCGAACCAACTACCAAGTACAAGCGAGTGCAGCCCGTACTCACGAAAAAATGTCGACGGCGTAGTCATAAAAGCGAAACCCGACGAGCAGTTCCGGTGCCTTGTAGTACCGCGACCCGACACGCGCCATGTTACGCCTCCCTGTACGAAACGCAGCAAACAAGAAATGAGGAGAGCAAGCTCTTAACGATGTGCTACAATGGGAGGGGGGTGCAGAGGTGCTCTTGGAGTTTCACCGGTCTTGGGCAGGTGATCGTGGCTGGCATCAACCACTTGAATGGAAGATTCTGAAGTCACGCCGTGGATGCCTTTCAACTCGGTGCCGATACGTCCGTCCATGTGTAAAGTAACAGCACCAAAATCCCTCAACAGAAGCATGTAGTCTAAAATTCTGCGTCATCAAACCGTGCAGCAGAACGTTTCGGAGGGTAAAAAAAAAGCGTTCCTTACTTCGATGATATCGAGCAACCCCACGCCATGGTCGAACAAATTCCGCTCACCTGGGATATAAAAATCGCCCAGGCCCCAGTCGATGAGGCGGAGGCTTCGGGTCCGTCGATTGATGACGATGTTTCGCGGCTTCACGTCCCTGTGCATAAGCCCGCGCGAGTGCGCAAAGTCCAGCGCCTGGAGCAGCTTGTACAGGTACAGCCGCACCTCGTAGTCTGTCAGTCGGCCGGGATCAACGGCCTCCTTCTCCGTCGCTTCTCCCCCCCGCCCCGCCCCACCGCCTTCCGAATCGCGTAACCCCTCCGCACGGGCTGCACCGCCACCATGCTCGCCGGCCGGGTCTTGGTCTTGGCCAGCGGTGACAGGTTGTTGCTGTTGGCTTCCCGCCCGCGACAGCAACCTGCCTCCTTCAAGCCCCTCCTTCCTGTCGGCGCTCGTTGCCGTGCTCGTGGCGGTGCCAAAGCTGCTGCTTGCTCCTCTCCACGGAAGCGCGCGGCCCTGCCCAATAGAAAAGGCCGTTGCCCCGGCGCCCCCTCCGTCCGCTGCGCCGGCTTCCCCGCCAGGGGACGGCGGCGGTCGGACCTCTTTCGGCGACGCATCGACGGCATTTGGAGAACCCGCCGTTCTGACTCCGCCGGCTGTTCCCGGAAGGCTGCTGGACGCGGTTGTGTGCCCGAACCACTGCACGCCGTCGCCGAGGTGCTCTAAAATGAGGGTCGTGACCCCGGTGTGTCGGTCTCGGCACACGCCTTCCAGCGAAAGGACGTTTGGACCTCCTGCCAACAGCTGCTCTCCGTTGTGTAGTGGTTCGCCGGATGATTTTCGGGCACAGGGAGGGGGCTGCCGTCATTTTACCCTGGTGTACAAACGATGTGGGCAGGATCTATTCGCACATGCCGTTGTGAATATGCAACCGTCGGGGTTTGCATGCGTAGGGTGCAAAGGACAGCAGCGGTTTGGCTCCACGGCCAGAAATCAATGGGCAATGGGCAGGCGGGATGAAGGGGGGGGGGGTCTACTCATTGTCGTGCATGCCGTAGTCGTTGGACCACTGACCTCGCATCCCTACAAAGCCGGGACGGAGCACGCCGGGTTCTCACCGGACCAGGCTCTCACATCACCAAGCGCGAAGCGCCGTGAGATATTCGGCGAGTCGCATGAAGGGTGCGCTGCATCCTGCTAAGGGTGTTCGGCATCTTGTGCTTACTTCCTTGCGTACGGATGACAGCTGCGTATGACTTAATTTATTTTCTGGTGCTTTCACTTCCAGAGACAGGTATGAGCACTGTGTAACTGCCTCGACTGGGCAGGCGGGGAGGCTTTTATTTCGTGCTACTGATGAAGGGTACTTGCCTGCAAGACCCGGATCTCCCGCTTAACCTTGTACGTCCTGGCCGGCTTGAGTACCTTCAGCACCACCTTGCGGCCGCTGTCCACCTCAACCCCTTGCATCACCTCGCTGAACCTTCCGAACCCCAGCCTCCCGTTGACCTCGTAACGGTCTACGTCCTCCCAACGCAACGAACTAAGCCGGAAATTCTCGTAGTCCCAGTAGCTCTGGCCGCGCTCCAGGCAGGCCGAGTGGTACACCCTGCTCACGCTTCGCACCTCCCCGGCCGACGGCTTCGCGAACAGACAGCAGCAGAGTGCCACCGCCGACGACGCGCGTGCGAGGAAGCAGCGCAATTGTGCGTGGAAATTGTTGCCGGCACACCGTGGTCGCTTGGCTCTCCTCCCTCTTGCGAGGTGTCCCAAGCCCAGCGGGACGTGGATCTTCTGTTCATGGTATGCGTGCCGCATCTGCTATCACCCGAGCGCACGCAGGGAGGGGGGGGCGTACTCGTGTTTTTTTTTTTTTTTTGCATGCCTTAGCGTGTAGACTATTGAACAGACGTGGGGAGAGGAGGGGGCTCAAACGTTAATACCGCAGTGCCTCGACTCGAGACAAAGGACATTATACATCTTTCGCTAGTCCACAGGAACAGAGCGCGAATTTCAGCCGTTGTGGATAAGGGAGGCGCCATTTGGCAGCTGCTGTGGATGTATGTACATGCGAGGCGAGAGGGTGTGGTGCACCATCCACGTGCCGTGCTAACATTGTTGTTACATATCCCGTCGAGAGCAACATCCGTGGTAGCGTAGCGCTGAACCTGAAGTTGTGTGCGACATTTCTACCTCAAAAGATGGTGGCGTTGGATACATGCGCCACGGCCCCTGCCATAGCTTTCTCCAGAGTAAACAGCAGACGGAGGTATCAGGTAGTGGATGGAGTAGTGGAAATCTCGGGATGCAGCTTTGCTGCATCTCCCAGTCCTACATTTCTCATGTATCCCACAGCAGCCAGTGCGTAACACGCCGCGTTGATAGATACCAATAGAAGGTGGGCAGCAGGACACACAGCCACCTGATTGCTCCGCTGGCATGCTGGTCGTGAACATGCTGGCTCAGTGACCATTTACACGTTGAGCGCTACAACGTGTTGTGGGTTGTGGGCGGAGGACGGGCACGTCAAGGTGGAACTCCGGCGCGATCGATCCGTGGATAGGTTCTTCAGGTAGACTACAACCTCAGACAGAACAAAAGACTACTGCTGTAGACAGCAGTACCTTCGGTGGAGGTATACATTAACTTTTAGTGGGTTACCACGAGATTTGGTGCTGCAATGCAAGCTACACACTAGTACCGAATTGAACTACAGGTAAAAGCAATGCCGTGGGCACAAATCCACTCACCGGCAATCGCTGTCGTTTATCACGAACTCTAGACTAGTCTGGTCTACAAAGGCCAAAATTAAAACGAAACGAGAGACTTTGCGTGCTGCGATCTCATCCGTGACGGAGGTTGTGGGCATGTATCTAGTGGCTTTGCGAGAGAGTATGATAGCTCACATCAAAGTTTTCTCAGCGTGCGCAGCTCAGAGGATTGCAGACAGCTTGTTGGTGTACTGCAGAGTGCTGTGTGCTCAGGTTTGTTGTCGTTGTTGGAGATGGTGGAGCGAGCGCCGGAGGTCCCGTGGAATCAAAGGCAAAGGTACCGCGCCCCCCATGGTAACTACAGAACCAATACCCCAATACCCGTGCACAGCGCTGCATGTTTGTTTTACGATTAGCTCACTGCGACACGTGCCACCTGAGAAGGGGTGTCATGCATGCAGGTACACGGATAGTGGGTGCAGCAGTGCGATGGTATCGGCCTTGTCGACGAGCGTTGTCCAACGTGGCCGCGGTCCTGGAGGGTCGAGCAGTTCTCGAGATCAGGTCTGATGCAATACATCCAACCGCCATGACTGACTGGACTGACTGATGTTGTTGCTTAAGTGTGTGTGTACATGCAAACGTTGTGCAAGTCATGTTGCAATCTGTTGCTGCAGCTGGGCGACGGTTGTGTATCTAACTGCTTATTCTTTCTTCATGGGATCACCATCGATTGTCTGCACGTCTACAGCAGTACAGCAGTTGAACACACTGCGATGGTGCGGTGAGATTAGCGGGCAGTTTGTCGATGCCCTGGTTAACTATTAGATACGACAGCAGGTGTGTGAGGTCCCGACAAGCTGGCAGCACATGGGCGTGTCCAAGTAGTCTTGCAAATGACATGCAACCAAGTGAGCGGGAAAATATGTGGTCGCTGGACGTATCAGATTTGTCTATCCTTCTTCAGCTGGTTCTTTGATGCATAGAGTATGGTTCTCAGGTCTCCTCACTCATTCCCGAACAACGAATTTCCGGAATCCGACGGAACGCAACTGGTTATTTCGAAAGAATTTCCGGAATCTGACGGAACACTACCGGTTATTTCGATGTCCTGCTCTTTCCCAGCTGCTGGGCAGCAAGCCCTCCCCCTCTTTCTTTTTTCCGAGAAATATATGCATGGTGTACACGTACCACAGCAGCGGCTTGCTTGCAAATGTTTACATTTTTTTTGGAGGCCCGGGCGCATTCTCTTCCTTGACTGCCGCTGAAACACCTGCCCACCCACGACTACTGCCACGCTCCCGCAACCGCAACAAATAACCCGTGCGCCCCCACCATCTTGATGGGCACCTTCTTCCTGAACATCGGTGATCCAATACTCGTCGATCATTCGACCGGTTCGGCTTCTCGGAGGACGTGCGTCAAGCTTTTAAGGGTTGTACGGTCCCACCGGTTCGGCTTTCCGGAGGACTTCCATCAACTTTTTAGGGGCAGGGCAAACTTGGTGGAAGTCCTCCGGGGAGCGGAACAGGTGGAAATATCTACAAGGGTAGGATCGCCGATTTTCAGGAAGAAGGCGGCCATCAAGGTGGTGGTCGCTCACGAGGTCGACCTTACCCACCACCACGGACTTCGTCTGCCCCCCCACAGCAGTTTGTTGCTCGCACACCCACCCTAGCACTGGTGGCGAGGAGGGGCAGGTTGGGCACCACCTACCATGGTACAACCTGAGGGGAAGGGGGGGGGGAGGGAGGCCGAGGTCGACCTTGAACACATTTCTTCTTTCGGCTTGAAGCCCGTTGGAATAACCCCACTATCCGAGATGCGGGTGAACTTGCACACTTTGGATTGCAACGTCCGTGCAACCTGCCCACAACCTGCCTCTGGCCACCCTACTGAGCGCTCACCCTCGTTCGCAATTTGGTTGGCGACCTACCGGCTGACTATTTGCGCTCGCAGCGGGGTGGATTCGAAGGCGCTGCTGCAAGGTTTGATGACCAACGACATGGGTCTTTTGGATGGGGACGGCGGACTTCCGAGCATATCGGCGGCGTTCCTCAACCCCAAGGTAACAGCAGTACCAATTTGCTGCTGTTCACGAGCTATTTTGTGGGAGAAAATTACCGTGCGCAGAGCGCGGGAGTCTTCGTGATGCGGGGGGCGTGTTGGTTGTTGCCCGGATGATATACACGGCATTTTCACCCCTGCTCTCTACACGCGTACATTCGAGCACGCTCCTGCGTAACGCGCATGTGTTGGCACCTAAGGGATCCTGTGTGTGAATGAGGAGTAAGCACGTGTTCCCTCGTTTCGTCTAGTGCCGCGGTAACGTTGGTGTTTTTCGCTCACAACAATGCCACAGGGACGCGTGCTAGCCGACGCGTTGGTGACGATAAGCCCCCGACATGAGGCCAAGGGGAAGCCGGTGAGACTCCGAAATAGAGCAGTTTTCTCGGCAAGCTAGATTAGATGGCAGTCACTACCCTCGCCCGTCTTAGGCCTGTCCTCGATAGGCGATTGCCTGATATTTTCGCTGTCGATTTTCGTTAACATACCTACAATAGAGTTGAGGAGAAGCTAAGTGTACCTAAAATAGAGTTGAGGGAAACGCCTATCGAGGACAGGCCTAGCCCGTCTGTTGGTCTTGTCAATTGTCCTATTTAGTCCTCACGCAAGGTGCTTTGCACAAATTGTGTCCGATTCTGACCGTGGGCGACCAATTACAAACTACATTGATATAATATCGTAACACCCCCTCACGCCCCCCCCCCTCCCCCCTCAGGGATATCTGGTGGATTGCCCGCTATCCGTTGCAGATAGCCTGAAGACCCACCTCAAGCTTTACAAGCTGAGGTCCAAGGTTAAGATAAAGGACGCTACGGCTCTGTACGACGTCTTGGTGTCGGGAGTGCGAGACCCCTGGCAGGCGCCTGAGAGGGAGGGAGGAGGGGACATGTCCCCTGCGGCAGCGGGGCATTTGGGTGGTGCTGGTGGTGGCCGGGAGGCCCGTTTTCCGGATCCGCGGAGCGCCGCGCTTGGAGTGCGGCTGATTCGACCCAAGGGCGAAACCGGTGTGTGTGATTTCCGAGACAAGGCGGTGGGATGCAGCCTAGTGCCGCAAGTCTATAGTAGACTGCGTCTTTTGCCAAATTTTGGGACCAGTACACCAGCGTTTCTACTTTTGTGCACTGGGTCCCGGCTGCCATGGCTTCGTACCGTACCGTACCCTGGAAGGCTTTTGCCGCCCTTCGGATAGTTCTCCTTAGTTCGATCGCCGCACACCCTCTGCCCTGGCCAAGAGAGCTAGCAATTGGTTCGCTTCTCTTGTCCTCGCTGCATGCCTCATGACTGATGAATCATCGTTGCTTTTTCTGATGTCCAGATTTGCAGGATATCGGAACTCACGCACGATACTTTATTTTTAGCGGCGCCCTTCGTGTAACCAGCACCACCGCCCTGTTTTCAACGATGTGTCATCTACCATCTTTCATAATGCTGCGTCGCTGGACTTGTAGACCTCGTGCGCCTGGCTGCGTTCCATTTCTTTCACGTGTGTTCCACTCTCTCGGGTGGCAGGGTCAGACGCTGCTCATTGGCCAGACGGTGATCCCGTAGTCCCAGAAGGTAGATACCATGCTTTGCGTATGGCCAACGGAGTCGGGGAAGGGTGAGTCGCCGCGGATACCTACGTTGCTGGACGATGTCGCTCAGCAAGCCTGGCAGTTGGACGTTGGGTTGCTTGTTGCGAAGCCATGGAGACCAAGTGGGCCGACACGTGAGACGGAGAATGACAGTTACTTGCTGTTCTGCGGCTAGAACCAGTTCCGTGTTGGGCCGAATACGTACCACCTTTTATTAACAATCCCAGGCATCGATGAAAATATGGTTGGTTGCGGTCCAGAGGAAATGTTGTTGTGACTGTTTTCTTGTGTTGACACGCACAAGCATTAGTCTACATCGCAGCGGTGTGGGCCAGGGATTGCATGCCAACCACTTATCAACATCTCTCGCGCCCCCATGTGTATCATTCGCCGTAGGAGCGAGCTGCTTGACTCCATTCCCCTCGAGTCCAATTTGGACCTACTGGGGTCGATCTCCTTCACCAAGGGCTGCTACGTCGGACAAGAGCTCACGGCGCGGACGCAGTTCAAGGTGCGTTTTTTTTTTCTTTTAAAGATTACAGCAAATCCTTCTCTTCCATAGATAGGAGTTCGTGGTAGATTGGCAACTACCGTAATCATCGGGGTCTTGGCACACTGTGCGGTCGCTTTTTTAAGTGTTTCGAACTTCAGACTTCTTTCGCACAGGTGTGCGAAGACCCCGATGTGTGCCAAGTTCGAGAAAACTGTGCGGAAATGCAGTAAATATTTTCGTTCTAAGAAACAACGCACACCCCTGCGCCAAGACCCCGATATGTGCGGTGCTGTTTAAATCCAAAGCGGCTGGTACGGCGACTTCCGAACGCACACCCCTATGCCAAGACCCCGATATGTGCGGTGCTGTTTAAATCCAAAGCGGCTGGTACGGCGACTTCCGAACGCACACCCCTATGCCAAGACCCCGATATGTGCGACGTTAACATTGAAAACCACAGGGGATAGCAGCACATCGCGTGTATGGTATTGCTGCAACACGATCACAACACAACCAACAGACAAGCTGTTATAGTAGCTGCACACACAAATGAGTCTCGGGGAATTGCCACCACAACAGTCCGTGGCGGAGAAATACCGGCGGAAAATCGGGAAAATGCCCGGGACGGAGCTGCGGGCTCGGCCACACGCAACGCACGGCTACGATGTCGGAGGGTGCAAGCGCGGGACCTGCCGACGCCTCACAGGTCTCACAGGCCTCACAGGCTATTGTTGGCGGTCCTTCCTCTGCATCTCAGGGAGCTGCCGCTGCGGACCCGATGGCAAACGGCGAGGCTATCGATGAGATGCTAGCCGCCAACGACCCCGTCATAAACAGCAACGGCAAACGCGCGTACCCGGAGCCCAGCTTCCCGATCGAGCGGTCAGGAGCAGTGGGAGGGAAAGGGAGCTACCGCATCCGGTTCAAACTGAACGCGGCGGCCTACACACGGGAGATCTGCCCGTGTGACGGTCAACCGGTGGGCAACAACGGCGCGGCGAAAGTTCTCCAGGTGCCTCGGAAGCGTATCATCGAGTGGCTGAAGCAGGAGGAGCAGCTCTGGGAGAAGGTCAGCGCCAACCCCAAGCTTTCGAAGGCCAAGCAGGTTCACAGCGGAGCGAAAGCTTCGACAGTCGACGCCGAACAAGCCCTTGTTGACTACATCAACGAGAAGCGCAAGCAGCACCGCGGTTGTGGTAATCGGGAGGTGATGAACAAGCTGCTCGAGCTGAAGCCTGACACCCTTGGCGGGATGCCGGCGAACGCGAAACCGGAGGAGGCGCTGGCTTTCAAGGTCAAATTCAACTCCTGATACCAACGGTTCCGCAAGCGGAATGAGTTCAGCATCCGCCGGCGTACCAGCGTCAGGCAGAAACTGCCGAAGTGGTACGAGGGTATTGCGTGGGCGATGGTGATGAAGCTGCGCGAGGCTCTCGTAAAGCGCGCCGGTGAGATCTACGCTCGGCGCCACCCGCCGGCACCTGACGAGAGCCCCATCAAAGGGGAGGATCTGACTTCCGAGCAGCTAGCGTCTGTGGAGGCGGAGGTTTTCGAGGATCTCGGCAACATGGACCAGACGCCAGTCCAGCACGAGATGCCGGTGGAGACCACTCTGGAGAAGACCGGCGCGAAGGATGCTCGCGTCAGCACAGGAGGTGAGGGCGAGCTAATATGTTTGTCAAAATTTTGTGTGGTGTGCGGATTTTTTGTCTTTGGTCAATTTTTTTAAGACACTTGTTTTTTTTTTGCGTGCCGGTACACGGTGCGATGTAGCTCTATCGGTAAACACAGGAGGGTTGCTACCTTTTTCTGCAGGATTATTCGACACTTTTTTTTCATTGCATCCAAACTATCAACCAACTTAGTTTTCGAAACGTCCGGTACCGTTGGCATCCATTGTATCAACCACACACCGCTGTCCTCGCAGAAATATTCAACACTCTACTCCC
>CACKRE030003366.1:179551-201142 GCA_902602495.3 Ectocarpus sp. CCAP 1310/34
TCCCTCGCGTTGATTTTTTCCCCCTCCCCTCAGGCGAAGAGAAGGAACGCTTCACGCTCGTTCTGGCTGTCACGGCGGACGGCAAAAAGGTTTCGCTGCGCATCATCTTCATGGGCACGCCGTTCATCCCCCCGACCGTGAGCGGCAAGGGCAAGAGCACCCTGCCGCGGAAGAACTCCGTCGCGTGGGAGATGCATCCTACGAACCGCGCCAAGCACGGCCACCCTGCCAACGGCATGTCCTTCGGTGTGCAGGAGAAGAGCTGGAGTGACCAGCGGGAGTGCAACGGGTGGACCTCGGGCAGCTGGAAGCTCCGTCCCAACAACGGCAGCATCGTCCAGCAGCGCCCGTGCATCCTGGTGCTGGACGACTTCAAGTGCCACAAGGACGAGGGTTTCATCGCCGCCCTCAAGAGAGACGCCAACACCATCGTCATCTTCATCCCAGGCGGGTTGACGCCCTTGCTCCAACCGCTCGACCGCATGCTCAACAAGCAGACGAAGCGGCTGCTGCGGAGCAAGTACACCGCCTACAGCGCGTCTGCGACAGACGCCCGGTCGGGGAAGCTGAAGCCACCGGAGCGTGGGGTCGTCTCTACGTGGTGCAAGGGAGCGTGGGAGTCCATCACCCCCGAGACGGTGAAGACTTGCTTCAAGATCTGCGGTCTCACGCTCGCGCTCGACGGCAGCGAAGACCACGCCTGGTGCGCGCACAACTTCGGGGAAGACTACCGCGACCTTCTCGAGGAGCAGCACGCCGTGTGGCTCGCTGAGCACCCCAATGTGACTCTCCCGCCGCTCAAGCTGCCGAAGGTACCANTCTTCGGGGAAGACTACCGCGACCTTCTCGAGGACCAGCAAGCCGTGTGGCTCGCTGAGCACCCCGACGTGACTCTCCCGCCGCTCAAGCTGCCGAAGGTACCAGGGGGGTTCGACTCCAACCCCATCATGGCTGCTCAGAAGGAGGTCGAGGGGAAGCTGCTGCCCTACGTCCCTGATGAGAGCGACAGCGAGGTGGAGGTCTTGGAGGGCGACAGCGACGTGGAAGTCGTGGAGGGGCAGGGGGGCGGGGGCGCCGAAGGAGAAGTAGTTGAATCATAGTTCTTTGGGATTGCCAGTGAGATATGGATGTTTTTGCGATGGTAGGGGCGCGGGCACGAAGTAGAGTTCAACCCGCCTAGGAAGTACAGTAGTAGGACGTTGGTAGCTCGTAGTGGTAGTTTGGTGTGATTTTGCTTCGTTTTTGGTTTCATCTGCGTTTAGAATTGTTGAGTGGATGCCGTTTGCCGATTTGCCGATCTTGATTCTTCAGAACGAAAATAAGAGAACAAAGAGTACAAATACCACATTTTTGAACATCGTCATGGTGCCAAGGGCAGCAGTAGCAGTGGAACACGCGATTCAAGCTCCCACAGTATCCGGAATTTCCAGCACAAGATGCTGGTGAAAGGGTATCACTTGCCGCCAAACCCCACCGCACATGTCGGCGTATCCACACAGTATGGGCAGACGACGATACCTGTGCGATAATCTAGCAAATCATTCGGAACTCGCTTTTTTTCCGCACACCCTGCGCCAAGACCCCGATATGTGCCAAGACCCCGATGATTACGGTAATTTGTAGTGTCTTGAATGACCAACTTGTTTTTCTTCGGTTCCCCGAGCAGCATACAGCGGTTTTCTCTTGCATGTCACGTGGTTCGTTTCGCGAAGCCCTGTGCTCGAGTGCGGCCGTTCTTTGGTGTAAGGCTAGAAACCAAGCGTCGCTACCACAACGTTGAGAGAGAGGGTGGGATGCGTGGTCGATGGCCAAGAGGAGCTCGCGAATGGCAGCACGATGCGCACTGTAGTCGATTTCCGAATGGGTTTAGTAGCCCCATGAATGACAGCACGCCTTCCGCTTGAACCATGGCAATATTACCCTCACTTCGTCCGCAACGTGCAGGGATTCGTCCGAAAGAGGGTGCTGCCCGTTCTTTTCCCAGAAGGGGCTCAGACATCTTTCGACCCTAGTGCGGCCTCCAACGCAGGAGAGAGTCAAGGATTGCTGCTGTCGAGGTGGGATGGGGTTGCTGCTCCCCCAGAGGCCGGCTCTAAGGTTGTAGATCGGGCTGCCGAGAACGGAAGGCTGGGCGCTCTCGTCTCCGTGTCTCCAGGTGAGCGGAGCAGGAAGGACAACCATCGATTATCTGCCGCGGCTTCCGGTGCCAGGGCGTTGGTGAATCGAACGCACAGGCCTGTAGCAGCGGGAACAAGCGTGACAACTCTCCCCCAATGAAGCAAGTTGGAATGCACATGCCTGTAGCAGTGGGAACAAGCGTGACAGCTCTCCACCGTGCATTAGGGAAGAGTTGTTAACGCTTGTTCCTACTGCTGCAGGCTTGTGGAATTCCTCCAGCTTGTTTCCCCTTAACGCCCTGGCTGCGTCTTCCTCGTTTGTGGCGAGCCGGCAGGAATTCAGCTCGCACGCGGGGGAAAGGGTTCCACACGGACTACACACAAAAATAAGACTCCCTGGAAATTGTCAACAATGCAATGCGGCATCGCGGTCCGCATATCTTGCGGACAATCGTGTCCGCGAAGTGCCCTTTCACGACTACACGCCCTAGACTGCTACCGTAGCGCCATGTTTTGGGTACCCTGCCACGCCCATGTGAACTGAACTTCTAAGCGGCCCGGTTTCGGTGTTTGCTTCATTCCTTGCCCTAGCAGAGTACAACGTAGGGCTGGCCTTACTCCGTCTGGGCAAGGTTTTGTCACCCGCTTCAGGGGGCACGGATGCCAGCAAAACGGGTAGCACGGGGTCGGCGGGGGGCCAAGAAGACAGCCATGCCCACCCAGCCTTGGACTGCCGTGTTGTTGATGCGTCGAGCCAGGGGCAAGCGGGGCGGCGACGGTGTTCGCCTCTTATCCCGCCATGGTGGCCGGTTGATCTCGACCCGACCACCGGCAAAGTCCCGGTGTAAGTTTATTACCGAGGTGGCAGCTCGAACACTAACATGCTTGGGAGACACTGACCCTGGGGGTGCCTCTTTAATTGCGGCGGGCTGTGTGGCGTGTTTTGTGGTGTAGGACGAAGAGGCGAAGGAGCGCGAAGGGGCTGTTTTACTTAATTTCGAGTGCTTCTGTCGGTTGTTACGGCCGAAAAGGCAGTCATCACGCGCGCGTCAGCGAGAGCCAGGTGTATCTAGGTGCTTCGTGAAAAGTAGTGCTGAGGTACGCGGCGCTAGCGACTATCACAGCGGGCCCTCCTCGTTTGGTGCGGTTGTATTTCCCTTCATGTGGCAGTGATGTGTTCCATCTGCAACTGATGAACACGCGTGTCTGCAGACTCTTCGCACGCCCGTCTGCAGTCTGCAGACTCTTCTCGTGCCGCAATCTTGGGCACTATGCAGTACAGTGAGGACAAACTTTGTTTATCGCTACCTCGATACAGCAGTAGTAGTAGCACGTTGTTTTTCCCCGTGTTGTCTGACGATTTTACCATGCCGTGCAAGCTCGGTTGGTTCATGTTAATGCTTGCGGGAGTATTGTCATCTTCTTTCGGCATCCATAGCGTGCAGACATGGAGTGGCCTAGACTATCTGGAATCTGTCCTGCACTTCTGCTATTGGCTTGCGGAACCTCTGTCGGTAGTAACTTAGCCGTCACCACGGGAAAATCGTGTTCATACTTGCGGCAGTATTCTCATCTTCTTTCGGCATGTCCATAGCGTCTAAAATCGAGCGGAGTGGCCTTCACTCTCGAATCTGTCGTTGGCTTCTTTTTCTATTGGCTTGCGGACCCTTAATTTTCCTACATACCTTTTTTTCGGTCATTTAGACTGTGACCACGAACAATCGACCCCGTTCATCGAGTGTTGGCCCAACTATTGTTCAGCGGACAGAAGAAGGTGCTGGGCAGAGGGAACGAGACGGTATTATATCAAGACGACAACGTCAACCAACAACACAATATTGTGTACCACCTTCTTCTTATCCACCCTCGCCGTCACGCGCCATCTCGTTTCACGACACAAATGGCACGACAGGGGATTTTGGAGTCTTCTGCTTACTTCTCACTACGAACGTAATAGTAGTGATGCCTTTCTTCGTATGACGCCTACTAGTAGAAGTGCCTTTCTTGTGACGTCATCTTACCCAGCAAGCACACACACGGCACTTGCAGAAAAAAACAATTGGGGAAGCAGCCGTGGGCAGACGGCAATCTACTTATTCATCGCTACCTCGATACAGAGCTCACTCAATCTGTAGGTCTAGACAGCATCGTGGTGGTGTCTCGCGCATCCGTGCGCCTTCCACTGAACCGGTGGCGTTGTGTGCTACTTCGAAGCTATTTTTTCATCTAATTTTTCGTATGATACAACAGCGAATGAAATCCTTTTTATCTACCGCTAGCAGTGGGCAAAAAGTCCAGAAGAACTTGTGCAACCTTCTTTCCTTCTCCAAACAGCTAAGTCTGTACTCGGCACAGCATGAACCAGTAAAATACGTTGAAACAAACAACGCAGAACGTGCACTACTCCTGTCGTAGACTACTTTCCTTGCGCGCTCTCCTTTCGACACGCATCCTGCAGCAGCTCTGTATCTACATCCGCCGATGGGATCTGGATGTACCGCACCACGGAGCCCCTGATGAAGCAGTTCTTGATCGCCCCCTGCGTAGATGCAAGCATCGCGGGGATGGGTTGTAAAGGATGACAATGGGGGTGAGCGCGGCGGCGAGAGGACTTCGTGGGTGGCTGTTGGTACGCGAGTCCTACACCAACCAGCGGCGCTACCTCTTGAGTTCATACCCTGGATACCGCCGCCTGCCTTGCTTTCAAAGTATAGGGCGGAAGGCACAGCACATCTCACCGCCAGAGAAACGAACAGTGGGCATCTCCCATTTCCCAACCGCAACTGACTTGTGCCCACAAGAAACTGCTGTGACCGTTGCGTCAAAAGCAGCGACGGGAAGCTACCGATAACCAACCCGAGTGCTGCAATACAAGGATGCATGATCCATGTCCGAAGAGCCTCACCGTCTGGATCAGATACTAGTCGATTTCGGCTCAGGCAAAATATTCCTTGTTTTCATGTTGCTATAATCCTGAGTTCCCACAAGCTGTTTATAAAAATCGAGCACCCGAGGTCCTGTCACTCACCAGCTGTGGATACCGCTCGGCGTCGACAACGTGCACGTCGGTCAGCTTAACGTTAAGGTACTGGTCCACGGAGTGCAGCGTGCCCGTGAGAGCGACGTCGTTCTTGAGCTCTACCGCGATCTCCTTCCCCACCAGGGTCTTGAAGAACGAGTAGAACAACTAAAAAGCGGCAATGAAACAACGGAGTGTACGTCATAGCGTGCGCCAAAGGAGGGACGACGGTTGTTGTGGACAGCTGTGAGCGAAGTGTTTGACCACAGGAGAGACTCTTGTTAGTGGTCTGAACAGCGGGGGAAGGGGCGGTCAGAGCTCGTCCTCGGGGGTCTGTGTGAGTGCCAGCTACTCTTGCGATCACACACTCTGTCCGTTGATTGATGAATGGGAGGAACGCCAAACAACAGTACCGTGCGTAAGGGCCGTTGTAGTCCGATTCGCGGCAGCTCAGGAGTTTACACTTCCGGCAGGATTGGATACGTTAGACTTAAAGGTTTCTTTAAATCTCCAGGTGTGACCACCGCCCCCCGTATTCGTACGAATGAATGCAAATCTGCAAGATAAAAAAATATCTTCTAGGATCTATGCATACGGAGAGAATCAGAGCACTTCCTCGGGAACGTTCCTCGGGATGTTGAGAGGGCTAACGCGGTTCTGCTCAAGACTTTCCTGTTTAAATTGGTCTTGATTCATAGTCACGATTGTCAGTCGGCCTCGATTTGGCACAGCAGCCGAACACAACATGCAGGGCATTCATTACCAGCAACGCTCCTCACGAGCCTGGGTGCCAGATGGGGTGCACTCTACATCTACACGCGGGGTTTACGGGCGTTACCAGAATTGCTCACAAGCCTGGATGTCAGATGGTGCGTTTCATCAAAATCTATTTGGAAGCAAAATACAAATATATACAAGGGGTGTGGGATGCTGGGTCTACAGCGGATACCAGGGTCGATGTAAAATAATATAACAAGACTGCTGTTAGTCCGTACAACACATTGTTGAGATAGGACCGTTCGTCAACGAAGGACCTACAAACGCCCAACTCTTTCCAACTCCAGTAGATTACCCAGGCCGATAAAACCCAGCACCACTATCAGCGTGTTCCTCGTTGGGAAGATCTGTATGTCTTTGATTATCCATAGAGCAGAGAACATAGCCAACGGCCAAAGGCAGCCGCAGCTGCAGCGCGAGAGTTTGCCGTGAGATGTTCAAATATGGACCTCAAGAGTGTCGGCGTGCGGGCTCTCACCATCTGGTAGCTGAATGCTCGATCGGTCCACGATAGCCCTGCTGATCCCACTCTCTGCTGACTGCTGCCCTGACAGGTGTTGAAACCTCGCTATACACACAGAATAAGGGAGAGTCAAGACGCGGAGCACACCCAGCACGTGCGGCGCGAGAGCGGGGCCTGAAGGGGTCCCACGGCGAGGACAACGGCCATGGGGGGGACACCAATAGTACCTGTAGTTATGCCGCCTTTCCGCTGTTGTTGCTGCAGAGTACAAAGCCAACACACATCTCATGACATGAACGCTCAATATGCCGGTGCACTGATGCTGTACTCCGAGAGTAGTTATTGTCACCTACGAAATATTCTTTCTGTATCAAGATGTGACGGCCTCGGAAGCTGTTCGATACAACGAATCACAGCGGCGTGTGTCGCCAAGTTCGGTGAAGACTAAAGATCAGGGGGGTGTTCCGCGGTAAAGACGAATAGTTTCCACGAGTTTTCAATGACCAGCAAGAAATGGTTCCCAACCTCTGAAAATCTGTACCAACATCCGTTAGGTCACGAGGATCACGAAAATATACTTATTTTCCCATTTGGGTGTCGTGGTGATGACTTATTGATGAATTAGTGGCCAAATTGGGTGAAAATCGCGTCTGCGGGCCCCCCGAGCAAGTTGCAAATGCCTCCGAATCGTCAAAAATGTTCAGGTTAGGGTAATGTTGTGTTGTACATCAAGAATCCGTCGTCAGAATTTCGATCAGGATCGATGCGGCCGTGATACAGCTACGCACTGATATATATGCGCGAAAGCAGGGATAACCTGGAATTACTAGGAATTACACTGAAATATCCCCCCTCCCGCAACACTTTCTGCATGTTGATTCAATCTCTCCTGACTTCGAATTAGGGTAATTTTGGGGTGGGGATCACAAATACATTGTTGGAATGTCCCAGTTTTGATTTGCAATGGACTTTCAGCTGCTCAAAAGCTGACAGTAGCTGAGCAATTTCAAAATTCCTGGGATTGTGGATTCTCGGTTCCCACGTCGAGTTTTTGTCTGATCAACTTTCTGAGTGGCTCTACCCCCTCTAAATCGGCCAAGCGGAATCGATTGCCGAGGAGAAATGGAGGCGCCGAAATCGGCAACGCGGTGAAAAAACACAATCAAGGCGATCCGATCTCATTTTTTTTTGTTTCTCTTTTTTTTATGCTTTTAAACGTCGTTTTAGACATGTATGCAAAAACGGTTTTTCATTCGAGTATTTCCTCGCCGCGGGAGAGACAATTCGTCTTTACCGCGGAACACCCCCAGGGGAAGATCGCCCCTGACGTCGGGACGACAGATACGGAATTAGTCATACGCGAACGAGGTTTCGATATTACTTGGACCAACGAAAAAATAGAGGGGGAAGGTACTCTTATCTAATCTATCTATCGTTGGTCAAAGCTGGCATGCCCGGAGGATCTCAACACGAGGTGAGTTTTTGGATGCAAGACCCAGGGTAGACTAGTCTACTGCCGCCGTAATTTCATTTTTTCGACACTCTGGTCGAGGGGATGGGATGGCGGCCTTCAGGTCGGCGGTGGCAACCTTCAGCGTATCAGAAAAAACAGCTTGGAGCATCCGTTCTTTCCTTGTGCCATTCGTCAAATTGTTCGGGTGGCCTAACGTCATCGAGCATACCATTCACCACTCTTCAACCACATATAAATATACACAGACGACGTTACGACCATCATCGTAGTAGGGCGATTTGTACCACGATCTGGCATTTTCATGTGAAGCATGCCTTGTTGGGTTCTTTTTCAAAGGCGATTCATCTGCAAATCACAAGCGGTACCATACGGTTCTGTCACGCCTCCAAGAACGCCAGCATCTCTAGAACCCCACCAGTCTTGCCATATCGAGTGCTACCCCCACTCCGACTTGGTCGCTGATTGCCTCTCTCCCTGACACCTAGCCTGCCCAGCCCTCTACCGGTTGTTCTCGTGGCAAACGTGCGCCTGGTGGACGGATTTGCTGCACTCGCGTTCCTACAGGAAGCCCGGTCAACACCTGGTGCCCCTTTCCATCCCGTGCTCAATTTCCGAGCGTCACTGCTTTCCCCGGTGTTACGAAACCCGAACCTGCGGGGGGCGCAATCGATATTATTCCCGGTCGCTTTGCGTCGATGGCCTCTTCCGTTGACAGCATGGGATGGAGGGTTGACTGCCGCGTCAGCTTGTCGAGTCCGTCCATGCCTACTTCTATCTATTTGTTGGGCTCCTCCTGCCAGTGGATATGAACGACCCTGCCCGTCACCATACAATGGAGGCATCGCCCGCCAGCTGTCGCCGCCGGAGGAGTCACTTGCCCCCGATGGCCGGCGGCCGCAACGAAACTCGGATCGACCACGCCCCTTAACACTACCAAGACGCGTCGTCTTACGACGGCGTGAGTTGTAGCCGGGCAAAATGTCTTCCAGCCTTAGCACTCCGCTGGAGCATTCGTTATTCCCCGATGGCGCTCTCTTTGCTTGATTTTCTTCAACACTTGTACGACTCCCGTTGCTCCTCGGAGAACTGGTGCTTCTGGAATTGAAGTTAATGGATCCTCGCAGCGTGACCAACGTGCTGCAGTACCCTTCGTCGTATGACAGAGGGTTGTCAGCAGAGGTTTGGTTGCAACAGCTCCCCAGGCCTTCCTCGACCAGGTCCAGGTCGGGAGAAGTCCAATACTCGAGCGTAGTAGTTACTGGAGACAGCAACTTATCGCAGAATGCCGTCGAGATATCTCTATCATGGAAACAGTGGACCTGTTCATCCGTTGTCCTGCGTGTAGAAGAAGAGCCACGAGAAGACTGAGATGATGTCGCTCCGCCGCCGCTGTAAATTCGTTTCCCATATTCCCCGCATCCCGATAGATCGAGGTGGCCGACACCGACTGGGACAAGGGTCCGCGGATCGTCTGCAGCCACAAACGCTCCTGTGGGTGCGGTCGATGATTCAGCAACAACAACACCTGTCGCTCCAGTTTCCCACGGTGGTCGTGGCGCCACATGCACTTTCAAAAGCTGTGTCTTAGTCCGTGCCATCTTTTGCTGACGTGCGCGCCGCCATCCCCGCTGAATTACGGATGTCGAAGTATGTAACAGTTGTCTTCGCCTGCACAGCACCCTCCGAGACCAAAGTTGGAGACTGCGTATCGCCCGAACAGTATTGGATTGCTCCATTGATCTTTGAAGCGCTCTGGCGATGGTCGTAGCTGCCCTACTCTCAATGCGAGAAGCCCGTTCCAAAGTACGAGCTGCGAGTCGTACTTGCAGCAAGCACGGCATCCTGGCGAACCGCTGTAGTACGATACGACTGCGTCGTCGTCGTTTGCAGGCTGCCCCAACCCCTCGCGCGATGACCGCAGCGGCGTGTCGCTGATGTTGTTTCTGTCGCATAGCCGCATCGAAGACCGTACGGCGAACAATCTCGACGGCCCTCTTTCGTCTCCGAGCGAGAAAACTGCCGGCCCACCTGCGAAGGCCTGAAGACACCTTGCAACGAGTTTGTCGGGAACGGTAGCAGCGCTCGAGCTTTCGATGCCTCCACATCGTCTGCAGAACAACACAGGCTGCAACGCGGGCGATGTGGCTCCGGGTCTCAAACATTCTTGCACTTGCTCGCCTCCACCCCGCCTGGATAACCTGCGCCGATCGTTCATTCTTGGCCTGTAGCGCTCTCCGCCTGCGGCGAGCTATCAGCCTGATTATCCACGGGCTAATCTCGGCGACTGCATGCGATTTTCTTGATCGTCTCTCCCGACACTCATCAGCTCTTGATAACCACCACGCTCTCAGAACGTTCGCGGCTGTGGCTTCTCGCACACCGCGCTCTGCCCGAGCCAGGCCTTTCTTCGTGAGGTGCTGGCCTCGCAACGACAGTACTTCAGCGCTTGGGTGTCCTATGCTTTGACCCACGTCAACGGCAGACTGGCGCCCTACGGTCGAGGGACATATTGACCTCCATTTTCTCGAGCAATGCTGCTCTTCCGCTTGCTTCAGGCTGTCGGATTCGTTGCTTTCGCGATCAACACCACCGCACGACGAGGACGGTTGCAGCGCCGGGAACATACGGTCCACCGTAAGACTCAATAACCCCTCGCACATGGAACGGATGATGGCGCTCTGTCGTTTGCAAGTATGGCTCAGCGCCGGCGAAAGGTTTACCTCGAGGAGCCCTGAACAAGTAGCCGGCGGGGTTCCAATGTTATTTGACAAGGTGTGAAGCAAATAGTATCTGACTCGACCATAGGTCACTCGCGAACTTATCTGCGATCTCTGATTCTTCCCGAATGTGCCATTAGAATCCAGCACTCACATGGGTTCAAGTCGCAGTCCAGGTGAAGGTCAAAACCGTAAAGTTGGAAAGATGAGGCCCTTGGCCTCATGTAAGGCTGAGCAGCAAGGAGAGTGCTTCCGATGACCCTGTCTATCGACGGCGAAACCTTGTTTCTCCACAGTCGCTCCCCTCTCGTTCGTACATCTTCCTCCCTGCTCCGCGTCGACTTCTTGACATGCCCCTCTCCGATCAACCCGCCAAGCGTTTGGATGAGTTCCGCCTGGGTCCCCACAACGCCTTCTCCTGCATCCCACGCATCCCTGGACCGCGGATCTTGTCGTTGCCCCGCGGGTCCCTGGGTCGGCACGTCTTCCGAGAGATGGGCGAGGGCACCACCACCCTCGTGGCTTACCGCACGAAGGCCTGTTGTCGATGCTGAGCACGGCCGTCGCGTGTGCCCTTGCCCCCGTCGCCTGCCGTAGGTCTTGACTGGCCTCCGCACAGAGAGATTGGTGAGGTGAACACCTTGATCACCAAGCCTCGACTCGACTAGCGTAAAGCTCTGAGGGCACACACGCAGGTAGCATTCGTCGAACACGAACGCTTCCAGAGGACTCCACCCTGTGACCAGAACCCATGTCCGAATGTCGAACTTCCGCGCATCTGCAAAGGCTCCCGAGTTGGTATCGACCTTCTTTGTAGGACCTCTTGAGTGGTAGCTCGTGTCATCTCCCTGTCCTTCGGGACTGCGTGGTGGCGAGGTTGTGTTGCCACTGAAAGCAGGTGGTTCGGTATCGACTGCCTCCAAGGAAGCCACGATTTCCATTTGGCCCCTACCGACTACTTCGACCCCGTCAGCCTTGATCATCCCTTTGTCGCTCTCCTCCCCCAACCGCCGTTCTCTCGCGCAACCTCCAAGATTGCCCGCTCGAGGAATGTCTCTACTGCTGCGGAGGTAGGTGTGTCGAGAGCCCGCGGGCGTTTTTGTTTGTTGCGAAGGACGAGGCAGTAGCAAGGGCGTTTCAACGTACTTCTGGACGACCCTGCCTCCCATCGTTTTCTGTGCGTAGAGGATCTGATCCAGGGTCCATGCGACCCGGACACCTTGGCCTCTCGACGCACCCGCGGGCTAATAGGTCGACGGGCGTTCACCGGACAACAAGGGATAACGGGACAATTACACCGTCTTATGGTTGCTTGGAGCAGGGCAAGCGGCAAAGAGAGACCTCACCATACCAACATGCTGGGGTCCCAAGTTGTTGCAGAGTTCGGAGTGCTGCTTTCGCACCAACGTGAACGTAACACACTCATGAGGACCATCAAAATATACACTTGTCCACGCCACGATTTTGCACCATTGTCACACAGCTCCATGAAGTGTTGTAACTCACTTTTAGCATCCACAGGTTACGCTCGCCATCCATGGTCCACTGAGGACACCTCCTCTCCAGCGCTGCGCAAAGTTGGACTGCTTCCAGTTCTATTTCTCGCTGTCTTGCAGAGCCACAAGTTCTACCGCGACCTTCAGGTATGCCGTGCGGGCAGGTGCAGCAGGTGGGCTTGTCGAGCCCTGAGGCGCCCCATATTTTCAACTTCGAGAACGTTTTTTGACGGGGTACGGTTCGAGTACGATAGAGGGAATATGAAGGCGAGTCGACCAAACCGCATCACGAGGTCATGATCATCCACGTGGAAGTGGTTCGACCGCACGATGTACGCACTGCATGCCGGGTCCCACCATGTGTGGGGGGCACAAAAAATGCTACGACTTGCACAACACTCAGAATGTAGGGAGGAGGCCAAAAGCAAGGAGGAACCGCACAGTATGTTTGGCGAAGATATCCACGTCTACCGCAACTGGGCACCCTGCTGCATGCACCACGGTCTATCTGTGCGGCTCATAATCTCGTCAGGACACTCGACTCACCAAACCTCTCCGTAAATCTTCGATTTCTTGTTGCGCCCATTCTCCAGGTGCAGCGCGATGTAAGCTCTGGCGACATATTCCACGTCCTGCTGAAAACGTCGCGTCTGTTGTGGTGGTCTCCCGGTGCATCGGGAAGCGATGCCGTCCCTCAGCGATTGCCCTGTCAACGTGTCGCCCCGCGGGTGCAGACGATGGTCTCCTCGCAATCTTGCCGTCAGTGTTTCGAACGATGGTCCTCGCTGACGTGCCTCGAATACCTTGTAACCCCCTCAGTCCCACTCCAGAAGGAGAAACGCCACAGGCGTTGGTACCGACGTAGGCGCAGTCCGGACTTGGTTCTTTTAGCTTGTCCCAGTCCGGCCGCGCAGAGTTACTCACTCCATGGGCTGAGCGGGAGTTATCAGTGGTGAAGGCGATGTCGGCCGCGGTATCAGACGGGCCATGCGCAACTCTCCGCAAGATGTAGCTGTAGAGTAAGAGTGATCGCCATTCTTGGTTGGAAAGGCTCTCGGCTCCGTTTGCACTTGACGGCGTCCCTGCTTGAGGTTGAAATCGTCGATGCGTTTTCGAGGTCGCCAACGTAAACGCGTCGTGGCGACCAACAATGTGGGAGCCGTTTAACGCAGGATATGGCCTACGGCCCGGCACGTCTCACGCGCAAATCGCATGTTTCTACCGTGGCACACCATCACTTGCGCAAAGAGTGGAGGAGTGTCCAGCGCCGCGGGCAAACATCGTTTGTGTGATCTGAAACGTTGCGTCACCCTGTCTTACGGAATACCCATAATTTGTGGTAAGACGTCAAAGACCTCCAGGGGTACGACCCGAGGTTGCGCCATTGGCTTCATGGAATACAACATGGGGTCACGAAGGATTACACAAATGTCGATGGTGACCTACGGGTTAGCCTATGTAGAGCAAAACATGGAATGTTGTGTTTGTGGCGGGATTAGCTTGGCCACTGGTTACCGTTGTGATCTTCCCGCCAGCCCGACATCTCGAGCAAGCGACGACGGCAAGCTCTAACAGCGAGAGCCAGCATCCAAGGGTGCACATCTCCAAAGCATCCTCCAACGCCTCGTCTACCCACAGAGGGGCGGGTTGAGTCAGCTTGGTCAAGAAGACACATAGAAGGCTTGCTGGCAGCAGGTTCTTTCCATGTGTGCATTGGCGATTCCTCTGGCAATCTGCAGAACACCTTCGGTTGGGTTGAAGGTATGGTGGACGCGCCGCAGTCAACAAACGTCAGCTAGCTGTATCCGCTCCAGCATGGCTCAGTATGGTTCTTCTCCTGCAGATGATTTGGCCGGAAGACCCATGACATGCGTAAATTGCACAGAAAACATCACCCCACCGTGAAACCACGGTGTGTTTTCTGGCAATCACTATCATCAAACAGGCACCTGCCTTAAGCACTGCTGCCGCCGCCGTCTGTTGGTAATCATGCTTGAATTCGTCCAGTGTTGACGAGTCGCCGAGATCGAAGCATCGAGGGAAGAATGATCTTGGCGATTCTGTTTCTCCGCTTCCTGTGGGACTCTGAGGGCTTTGGAGAGTATGGCAAAGGCCCGCCTAGGAAGAAAATCAACACAAATTACAACCAGACATCATCTTGAGTGGTCCTCTACACACCACGAGGTTTCATTTATTGTACCGAGAAAGAAAATATCTAGTCTATCACGACCAACCTAGAACCTTCCCATCTTTGTAGTATCTGCTGCCGCAGCTCACAGACAGGTTGTACTTGGTGAACACCGCAATAAACTCATGAAAAAACGATCTCTCTGTAGTCTACAGAGATATAGCAGTTGTTGATGATCCCACGCGTCTGTATGTGCAGTCAATCAAAAGGTCAGACACTGTTCGGTGCACCATTCATTGTGTGAATTTTGCGCCGTCTCATCCATCTGTTGGTTGTAGACCACGCTTGAACAGTACGTTATGCTGTCAGGCATTCAGTAGACAACAGACTACTGACCTTCGTAGTAAGACACGATGAACCGGTCCCGAAGAAATTGGTGGCCTGCTGCGGGCCTAGCTTGTCTAACCCGGGCGAGCGCCCAGAGCTCAGCGTCCAAATCAAATCAGGGCATACAACGTCCTTTTGGCCTTCAGAGGCCATCCCCATGGCGCCTCTGTGGCGTACCCAACACGAGTGTTTTCGGTCTGAGTATTTGAGGCTTGATCTTGACAAGTCTTCTCGTCGGTGACGCCGGGGAGGAAATGTTACCTGTTGCCAGCCCCGTCTCAAAAGACCCTCACGAATGTAGCGGTAGTCTCGAAGCCGGGTGTCTTCAAACATGAATGTCGGCGAGCTTGCGATGCCCGTCATGATGCAGGATGGACCACCTCCGGAACTTGAGAGCAAGCTTTTCGAATGAAGATGTTCCTCGCGGTGCGAATGTCGTCATGAATCATGTCAGATGATGTGTGCTTGACGATCCCAGGTACAACACCAGCACGGATGCGATGCGGACGTCTTCTTGCCACAGGGACAGAAATGTATGGTGTCGATCACGGCTGTTGACGAAGGCAAAGACGCTGAAGTTTACAATCATATACGGTACGTGCGTGCGGTTTTGGTATTTCGCTCTCAAAGTCGACTCTCGTACAAACCAAGAAGTACTACTTGTAGACGTGTACTACATACAGGTGACGAGTCGTCGGCGTCACGAATACAAGACATATAGTCTAGACAATTATCTCCACAACATTCCCAAAAACAATACGGTGGATATCGGGACAAATTCAGGTACGGCAGTTGCACATACTGTTGTATATCCTTCCTCTCTCTCTCTCTCTCTCTCCCTGGTGGGGGTACAACAGTAGTTCTCAGCATCCACACAAAACAGGTGAATTTCGTCGGATTTACAGAGCCTATTCTCAAAAGTAGACGTTACAAAATAATATTTATATAGTTATATGTAACGTCTACTTTTGAGAATCGGCTCTGTAAATCCGACGAAATTCACCTGTTTTGTGTGGATGCTGAGAAATTCTGCTGTACCCCCACCAGGGAGAGAGAGAGAAAGAGAGAGAGAGAGAGAGAGGAAGGATATCTAGTGAACTGCAGGTGTGTGACACTGAACGATTCCGCGTCACCCCCTCCCCCCGTGCCGGAACCCGGTGACAAAAATTTTTCATTTTATATACATAATTTCCGGGCGCCCCCCGGAACCCGGAACCGGGTGGCGAAAATTTGCCAGTTGTTGTTGTTGACTTCACATTAAACCGTATGCCAGTTGCTAAATGCCAAAATCTAGCAAAGACTCTCAGCCCGTTCCAGTACTGGCACAGAAAAAACGCTCGCCAGTTCAACAATTTTTGGGTTGTGGTTGGAGGTAGACACGAAACCAAAGCCACAGCGGGTTTCCAGCCCTCAGGCAGCACCAAGGCGCTAGGCCTCACTAGGCCTAACCCACCCCTAAACCCTATCCCTATCCCTAACTCTAACCCAAACCCAACACCCCAAGCTAGGTTGTGGTGCAGTGGGTAGGCCTAGGTCGCTGTACTGACTGGCACGCGGTTTTTCTGTGCCAGTACTTTTCTCCCTTCTTCCCCTCGCTCCTCGACAAGCTTTTGCCTAGACATGGGTTGTAGTGAAGGGGGGGGTCTTTCTGGCGAGCAGGGCTAGACTCACCCTCAAGGGATGACCGAAACCTTCTTGCTGCTGCGCATATCCGCCGCGAGGCATGCGCGTGGTGGTGTAGTTGGGTCGGCACTGATGGGGTCAGGCGAAAAAANACTTCAGACAGCAGCTTTGTGCCCCGCCAGCTTCTTGTTCCATGCCTACCATGGTGTTTTTGTACAGACAGCACTTCAGACAGCAAGTATGCTGTAGTCGGCAATCATTCGTTTTGGTACAGAGTGGGACAGGTAGGGGGTGATGTTACTGCTGTAGTCGAACGGTGAGACGGACGTGTAGTTCAGTTTTGGGCACGCGTACGGTGCTGCAGGGATTGATTAATATAGGTGTAGTAGTACCTCTTCGGGCTCTTGTATACCTTTTTCTTGCTACGTGTGCGTGTTCTTTAGATCCTCAGATGGCTCTAGCACTTTCGTGACCACGGGCTGAGAGTCTTTGCTAGATTTTGGCATTTAGCAACTGGCATACGGTTTAATGTGAAGTCAACAACAACAACAACAACAACGCCCCGGGCCCCGGAACAACAGGGCAAGCGGGCAAGCGCGTTAATACCCCCAGTAACTACTGTGGGAGTTTCCGTGCACAAGTTAAAAACGCCTCCAGAACCATCCTTTACATAGCCTACACAGAACCTTGCAGAACCCATTTTGAAATCCCCACGGCCCGCACAACACACCACCGCGCACCGCACGCACCGGCGACGGCTCTGATGGCCACACAGGAGACTCACACGCAAGACGCCGTATGGATATCGTTCTTGCAGACCGGTTGCATCACATGGCACCGGAATCACCGCAGGCGCCTCTGTGGAAGGTAAGAGAGAGGGCAGACAGCAGACCGTTAGATTCTGCATGCGTTGGTTTTGCACCTCGGGGCTCGCGACGTCCACGACCGATATGCTGTCGTTGTCGTTCGGCCGTAAAAGAGTCGTTACNCCACTCTTGCAGACGCGGTTGCATCACATGGCACCGGAATCACCGTAGGCGCCTCTGTGGAAGGTAAGAGAGGGCAGACAGCAGACCGTTAGATTCTGCATGCGTTGGTTTTGCACCTCGGGGCTCGCGACGTCCACGACCGATATGCTGTCGTTGTCGTTCGGCCGTGAAAGAGTCGTTACCGAGTACTCCTGTTGGTCGTTGCGCATGTCGTTCTTCCTCCAAATTTGTTTTACTTTCCGTCAAGCTCTGTCTAAAGTTTANCCACGACCGATATGCTGTCGTTGTCGTTCGGCCGTGAAAGATTGGTTACCGAGTAGAATACTCCTGATGGTCTTTGCGCATGTCGTTCTCCCTCCAAATTTGTTTTAATTTCCGTCAAGCTCTGCCTAAAGTTTATGTGTGGATCCACAGCAGCAGGGATGTGTGTACGGCAAACCGGACAACCGCAGTGAGTGGATGCGCTGCAGAATTTCCGTATTGCAGTGTAACCGCAGTGTGACCGTGAGGCGATGTGATGTCCAATCGGTACTCTATACCTACAGCAGTTATGACTTTTTTGTTCGCTGGCAGGAGATGACGGCGGCGCTCTCCAGGAAGACTCGCCGAAGCTCGTGGCTTGTTGCTTTCCGGAAGACGAGGAGATTGCGGACAGGGCTAAGGCGAATGAGTTGGCCACGGCACGCGTGAAAGCTGCGCTACAGGATAGAGAGTTGGAAATGTTGGGGCCTCTGACAAGATTTGTGACGATCCAACGTGCGTGGTTGGACGACAGTTGCTACGAGTACGCGAGGAGTGGTGACGGGGTCATGTTGGCAGGCCTGCAGGAGTATGTGGTCGGAGACGACAACCGCAATGTCCTGTACAACACAGATAGTAGTGCATGCTGCAGCGCAAGGCCATTTCGACGTGGTGCCTCAGGGCTCGGGTTGGCACTGGACCTCTCAAGGGTTTGGAGGCAGCCGACCCAACGGGGGTCTGGAAATGCTGCGGTGGTGTCGAAGCGCTGCGGCGTGGTTACTGCGGACTNTCGGAGACGACAACCGCAATGTCCTGTACAACACAGATAGTAGTGCATGCTGCAGCGCAAGGCCATTTCGACGTGGTGCCTCAGGGCTCGGGTTGGCACTGGACCTCTCAAGGGTTTGGAGGCAGCCGACGCAACGGGGGTTTGGAAATGCTGCGGTGGTGTCGGAGCGCTGCGGCGCGGTTACTGCGGACTTCTGTAGTCAATGCTTTGATGTGGAAGGGTGGGGGCGTGTAATTGAGCATGCCGCGCGTGCTGGGCATGTGGAGATGGTCCTGTGGTGCCTCGAAAATGGATGGGAATACAGTGGATCGGAATACAGTGAGGCTATCATGCAGTCGGCTGCTAGCGAGGGACGTTGGGATGTCGTGAGGGCGCTGGAGGAGAGGGCGTTGGTGGAGAGGGGGTACACATGGGTGGGGCAGATCGGCGAAAGTGCCCGAGCGTACGACGAGGGAGTCATGATTTGGGACAAGGAAACACACCACCCTGTGAGTGATGTTTTTTTTTGGTCATTTCCAGTCGGTGCATCATGTTTTTTTGGGAAGGGGGGTTGGTGCCGCGTGCATGGCGTTTGTGGTGGTTGTGCTTCGTGGTAATGTTGTCCGAAGGCATAGGGGCAGCTTGATTTGACTGCACAGCTGCTGGGCCGTGTTCGACGCGGGGGCGGGCAGGCGGCTTGTATGATTTTTTCTCTTACGACGGTCACTCTCGTTGAAAATCAACACGCAAGGTCTTTCCAAAGACAGGTTTGCATGCGATAATAGCACAAACAAGTCGACGGGCGACGAAAGAAACACCATTTGCTGGGCCTTCTATCGATGTCATGCAGATCAGCAAAGCGAGACAGAAGTAGTGCTCCTCCCAGCCAACGCTCCCAACGACCCACTGCAACGGATAACAGCAGTGCGTGCTTAGATTCAGTGCGGTTAACACGCTCTCCTCCCCCCACCCCTAAACAACCCGTCGTGGGTTCTAAAGCGAAGCCCCCCCTGCTTGTGGTGCGTGTTTGTAATCCAATGCCGTACGCGACACAAACCAAGAGAACAAGAGGGCAACGGCAAAATGTGGACGCTTTCCCTCGCGGCTCATTTGTGAGCGGCGATGTACCCCCGCTATTTCCCTCCCGATTTCTTCCGCTTGCCGCTTCCCCCCCTGGGCCGAGAGATGGGCGACTGCACTTCTTCCGACGACGCGAGAGCGGCGGGCTGGGTCGCCCTTGCGCCACCAGTCACATCCATGTTGCTCAAAGAACGAAGTGGGGCCGGGATGGCACCAATGGTAGCCGCAGGTGCAGGCGCCCCCCTGCCCCTCGCCGTCGCCACCGTGCCGCGACCGCCCGGAGCGGCCCGTGTCTGCTTCGAGCTCCTGGTACGCCCGCCATCTCCGGTTGGCAGGCCGGAGGTGGGTTCGGAGATGGTACCCGTGAAGACCTGTGTCGTTGACGCTAGTCGTTGCGATCTCTTCTCCACCTCTAGTTGCTGCTTGAAGAAGACCTTCGTGCTCTCCCAGACGCAATCGATGCCGTCCAGAGTAGCGACATCTCGGAGAAGGACACCCATGTCTTTTCCGAAGGAGACACCGTTCGCGTAGGCGGCTGCTTGCACGTTCGTGCTTGAGTGGGACGTGTCGTCGGCGTTGAGGTTGAGGGCAGCAGCTGCACGGGACAGTCGGCGGCGTCGAGGTCCAGCATGGCAGACATCGCGGCCAGCCCCTCCAACGTCCATGGCGTGAGACTGTCACGCCACCGGGGCGCAATCGACGCTCCGTTGAATGTCCTGTGGCCGGTGTCGAACATGGACTTCAAGCCATGCGGGCAAGGCAGGCCATAGACGAGCTCGGTTCCGCCAGATGCGACGTCCTCGCACCCGCCAGTATCCTCTACATAGAAGGGCGCACCACCGTCACTTGCCATGGGCTGTCCCTGACACACGGGGCCGCAAGTACATGCCATCCCACCTTTCGGCCTTGATCTTGCCATCGCTAACCTTGCCTACGATGGCACGGTCAAGATCGAACAAGTCTCCCGTACTGGTCACCAGCTTCTTGAAGGCGCAGTTCATGGATTCCACCCGCTGCGTGGAGGCAATGCCGAGGGTGTGAAGCCCAGGGTGGACAAATGCCGCCCACCTGCCAGCCCGCCTGTTACACGTTACGGCATGGCGCAAGGTTAGGAGACACACAAGGACGAAAACGTCGCTGCCTTACGATGCGTCCTAAGCAGGAAATATTGTACACGCAGAACAACACTTGGGGTCTGCTTCCATCGCCTTCCGAGGCTACCATGTGTAGCGGTGCTTACCCTGGGCTGAAGATGTCTCCTGCCATGTACTTAAAACATTCTGCTCTCCGGGTCCAACATCGCGAGGAGCTCCGTTATTGCCTCGACGAAAGCCTGCCAGAGCGAGATTTCGCGGAGCGTGCGAGGGAGTGTACGAAAGGAGGTGGGAGAGAGAAAGCACACATGAAAAACAAGGCATACGGTGTCACCACGTGCAGTAGGAACGTTTGCACTTCACTGTCCCCGAGGCGGTCTTCAACAGGACGGGGGTTGCCGACAATCTGGCGGATTTCACGCAGGTGGGGTAAACGCTATATGTGCTAAACAAGATTTCTCTCACCCCGACCGTTGGCGCGTATGCCGCTGCCTTGAACTTTCGCAGCACTCCCTGGATGACAGCCTGCGGAAGTCCCTTCCCATGCTCCTTCACGTTCTGCTCCGTGTGCCAGTAGCACAGCTTGTTTAGCGCCCCCGGAAAGACCTGCGCGATGGCCGACATCTCTGACTGATCTGTGTCCGTGAAGATCACCTACTTCGCCACGGAAGTAACCACGCGCGGGCAGGGGACACAAGACATTCAGGGCAATGCATGGCGTACGGCTGTTTCAAGATGTAGTTTAGTGTTGATCGGATGGGGGTATTTTGCGCTATTTGTCGGGGGCACGTGGCCATCCTCGTCTCACCCTCGCTACCGCTCCACAGCGTCACACCGTCGTTTCACCTGTGGGCTGCTTCCGCGGATGAGCTTCTTGAAGGACTCCATCGAGAAAACGAAGGATTCGTGCCTCTCGGTTTCCAACAGCGCCTGCATCGCAATTTGCGTGAGGTTCTCCTTGTCCACCACCACTATGAATGCCAGCTTGTGGTACCTGGTGGGGGCAGACGTAAGACAGCGGCACAAAGCACCAACGTCGGGCATGGCGCGCCGTGGTGGTGATGGTGGGGGGGCATGACGTCACACACCGGCACAAAGCACAAACGTCGGGCATGGCGCGCAGGTGACAGCGCTGTCCACGCACAGCAACAAGCTACCTCACAGCACGGCACTGTTCGGACCAGGTCGGGTGCTAAAGGGAGCACAAAACACAGCATG
>CACKRE030003373.1:7944-19718 GCA_902602495.3 Ectocarpus sp. CCAP 1310/34
GGGGGGGGGGGGGGAGGAGGTTCTCGGATGGAATCTTGAAGGATGGTGAACTGGCTCCCCCTTGTCATCGGCTTGTGGATTCGATGGTTGCCCACCAGTGGTAGCTCGTGCGCTTTTGCTGCCGATTTCATCCGTTGACTTTTTTTTGTGTCGGAGGACGGGCATCTACCTTCTTTGTTCCCAACGGCGGATAGTGAATCGACTTCCCGTCCGAGTCCAAGACTAATATGATTGTGCTGTTAGGCCTTCCGCGTGCTGTCTAGTTCCCATAGTACAAAGTAGTTCACCATGCGGCGTTTGTCTTCCTTCGAACGCCTCGAGAACCCCTCCCCCCTGTTGGTCCGGCAGGAGGCGACGACGACGTTGTCGATGTGCGGCTCCAGGTGCAGGAGCGTATGGACGTCAAGAAGAGGACTCACGAGTTTTCCTTCACTTTCGGGGACGATGGTGACGACGAGCAGGTGACAGTCGCAGCCGCAGGTGACGATGGCGAAGTAGTGTTTTTTCCGACGCATTACGTACTACCGTGGGCCGACTGTCGACGGCAAAGTTCTGAGCCGAACCTTGCGATGTACCTACTTTTGTGGCCTTGGGGCGGGCACCTGTGTAAAATCGTCTTGGAATAATCTTGTTGCGTGTTGGTTGGTACCGGTTTTGCCGTGAAAATAGTTGTTCCGGGGGTCTATGCAGGCGAAGGTGCGGCGAGTTGTGCGGAATCGGTTTTTTGGGGGTACCGTGCAGTTTACCCTTCACTATCACCGACAGTATTCTCAAGATTATGTCAATGACGGTTGGAGTGCTTCTCTGTTATTTGCGTTGCTTGTCGATCCCCGATCGTGTGTGCGTGCTTTTCACTGGCTCTGCTGTTCCCCATGTTTTAACATTTCACCCACGTGTGCGCGTGAATGCGGTGCTTCTTGGCGTAGGTTTGCATTGCCCTGGCTGGCGTCAACCCGGAGCTGGGACAGACGCTGGCCAGCACCGGGCTAACGGTGTGGAGGGCTGCCCAGGAGATGGCGCGCTTCATGTGGGAGCACAGGTATCTGACACTCGTGTGTTTTTTATTTGCCAACCACTCAAGCGATACTGGGGAATGCTCTTTACGCCGGCGGAAGTTGTGGGCGAGTATTTTCGGTGACAGTGCTAGAGCTTAGGATGTGTCTCTGACACTCATGGCATACCATACAAGGGGAGCAGGGGAGGCGATGGCCTTTGTGCAGGCAAGCAGGAAAGGGCATCTTAGTATTTTCGGTTTTAAGGCGGGACGACAGGGCCATCATCAGGCAAGCTGTCATTGACGGGCGGGCGCAGCAGTACGTTTAGGTACTCGGGGTCGGCCGCCACTTTGTACTACACTCACACTACATCGAAACCCTTGGCAAGCGTGCCAGCACATACAGACATGAGTCGCGGTAGCACCGCTGTTGGCCTTGTTCACTGATCAACAGTGACTCAACACCATCCCCCCCTGCTTCTGTGCCTCCATGGCATCCCGCTGTAACGGTGGGTTGTCGCCTCATCCTGCGCTTTGTGCAGACGGTGGTTCGCAGGAAAACGGGTGGTCGAGCTGGGTGCGGGGTTGGGGCTGTGCGGCATTCTTGCGTCCAAGCTTTGCACCGGCGGAACGGTAAGCATTGTCGTGCAAGTTTGCTCACGCTGCATGAGATGCTTACAGATTGCGTGCTGCATGCCGTTCGGTTCCTCTCCGCGGCATCTGTCGAGTAGTAACCGCGGCCGCGGGCATGAATCTTTATCTGCATGCAGAGCAGTGTCGCTTGACTGCATTCGATCGGGGAGAAGGTTTAGTTGAAGCTCTCCGATCTGGGTCGTATTCCGTTTACCTCGCATCGTTCTCTGTTGTTGTATACATGTGTTATTTTTGATGAAGATGATGTTCAATGTATGCCTCGGTACACCTAGTCGACGGCAAAGTCGTTAGCTACAAGCTCGAGGCTGTTCTTTGTCATCCGTGCCCCGAAAAACACAGCTGAACCAATCGTTTGCCCATGCCGTGACGTGACGTAGGTTGTGATAACGGACGGTGGAGAGGAGTTCACAAACTCGGCCATGGATGCACTCAGAGCAAACTTGATAAAGAACTCGTGTAACCTGCTGGCCCATTCGCCAGCGAGAAACGGCAGCAATGCTGCCGTTGGTTGTGGTGGTGATGCTGCGGCGGTGGGGGCGGCGGCGGCCGGGAGAGGGGCGCGGGTAGCGTTGGAAAAACTAACGTGGGGAGAACACGAGGCTTTCTTGGAGCGGAACGGGGGTGGAAGCGACCGAACCACCGACGGCGTCAATGACGGAGATAACCGGGGAGGATTCGACTTCGTCGTGGCGGCCGATGTTATATGTGAGAAACCATGGACACCAACCGTAGTCGTTGTCCCGCATCATGGTTTGCATGACTACACCTAGCTGTGGTATCGCCGAGGTCAAGCGGTTTCTGAGGGCGGTGGAGATTGTGGATATGGTGTTCCGCCATGTAGAACGGGAATACGCCCCCGCGGATTTCGCGGGTTGGGGAATCTTGAGACACACACAAGAAGAGCAGGGGAGTACAGCAGTTTCATTTGTTTTTCGTTTTGTTGCGACGGTCCAAAACGTGGCATCGTGTTTTTTTCCCTCGTGCACACACACTCGCGTGGTGTATGATTGAGGGGACTCGGTCGGCGACTGCTTGGTTTCGCAACACCAACTTGAATGTGATCGTGGCTTCCAACGCTATGAACCGGTGTTGTAGAATACGGTATACGCTCGCGTCCGCCCCTTTTCATAGTTCTCGACGACGGGGCAGGCGGTGATGTCCCACGGCAAGTTTTTCATACTTTTGCAGCAACTGTTCTTATCGGCGCGCTCGTCTAGAGGCGGCGGCCCCAAAGCGGGAGGTACCCTACAGTATTTGTGGCTCGAAAGAGGCTCCTCTTGCGCGTGCACTGTGAAGACTCTCTTTTTCGTCTCTGTGCCTTATGCTTCCGTTGTCGGCGCTGGATCCTGGCAATGAAATCATGGATGGCGCGGCCATGGACCCGGTACTTTGCCTGGGGAAACCTCCATTTCGATGCTCTCTCGCGTCAAGGGACGGTGTGCAATTTGAGGTTTTGCGTGCGAAGGAGGAATGGATGACGAGCAGGTATATGGCTGTACTAACTTGAACCCCCCCGGGCATCGTCCCTTTTTCACTCTCTCCCACGTTTTGAAAAACTTACGTGACGACACAATTCCACCAGACGAGGAAGAAGGGGTCAGCCCGCTGCTGCGCACCGTGGTCGACATTCTCAGGCTGAGAGCAGGAGAGCGCAGCGACAGCAAGCACCCCGACCACTGCCCCAGCCCTTCTCATGAGGCAGTGGCTCCGAAAGACGAGACGGAGGAGCAAGACCCGCCGCAGCCCGAGTCGTCAGGGCCAGCATCGTCGTCTTCTCTCCGATGCCAAGCGTCGGCGCCTCCGGCGCTGCCATCCCTCGTTCCTGCTCCGACGGAGTCGACGTTTTTGCTGGCCTTCGCCCGGCGCAACATTTCGATCGAACGCGTCCTGGGGGAAGCGGAGAGCCTCGGCCTTGCGTGGAGAGTGCCCGATGACTTCGAACCCGCCAGCGCCTCCGAGAATATTTATCTCATGAGTCTTCGATGACGGGGGTCGGGGCGGCCGTTAGTTCGATGCTTGCGAGACAGCGGGAAGGGTTCTGCTCTACAGTTGTAGTTGCGTGTGGTTTAGGTGCTTGGTTAAAGAAATGTTGTTGTTTTCCTCGTCTTGCCTGGATGGCATATTGTCGAAGCAGTTTGCTAGTTCGGTGTATCGTTGGTTCAGCGACATGGGTTTGATTAAAATCCCGCAGTAGTAGTCGTTGGGTCGTGTAGTGTATTTCAAGGGTGCTCACGAGAGAGCCGGTGGACACAACTGCTCAGGTATAATGGCAACATGGCGTAACTGGTCCGTGCGGCACCGCTTTCGGCGTGCCTCGGCGAGTCTTCTTTGGCCACTGAACGGGGTCGTGATGTGTATAGGCATGACCCTGGGTAGATGCCGTCAGACGTTAGCGTAAGTTGTCTATCCTCTGCTCCGGTTCCGGCCAAGCAACAACCACCGTTCGTTTCTGCGCCTGTAATGGTGCTTGAATGGAGGGATATAGTAAGGCGGTGTGCTGAACACTGTTGGCCCTCCTATTTGATCGAGACCTTGAATGTATCGCTAGATTGTGGCCGTCCGGTTAGACCTTTTTTTGTCGGCAACGCACGCATGCTACATTTCTGAACCCGTCAAATGCATTGATGAGAAGATTTGCCAGGACCGGGAGGACCAGTGCCCTCATCGTGTAGTTGATTGAATCTTATGAAAAGAATGAAATCGCATGTAGCCAATCAAGTTAGGGGCGGCCTTTTGGTCGTTTTTCCTTTTTTTGTTGTTTTGCACATATTCAATTGTCACTCATTGCGCCTGCCCTCTTCCAAGCGCCGCCCCCGGCGACTCGTTGGTCATATGGACAATCTTCTCAACATCGCGCCTTCACTCTGTCCATGGCAGAGTATCTCGGCGTCATGGAAAACTCAATAGTATCATATGCGCGTTCGTACGGAACGCCTTCATTAACAATGTGTAGTCGACATTGTCGATACGCCACACGCAAAAAAACGCTGTTTTCCCCGAAAGGCGCACAAGATCAACAGCAACAGGACAATCTTCTCAACATCGCGCCTTCACTCTGTCCATGGCAGAGTATCTCGGCGTCATGGAAAACTCAATAGTATCATATGCGCGTTCGTACGGAACGCCTTCATTAACAATGTGTAGTCGACATTGTCGATACGCCACACGCAAAAAAACGCTGTTTCCCCGAAAGGCGCACAAGATCAACAGCAACCCCTAGCTTGCTGTATTCTTCGGTCACAATCCCCTCTGACTTGGATGGCAGGGGTTCAAATATCTCCGAAGTGAAATTGTGGGAAAACTGTGTATTCATTCCCACGAAGAGTAAATATTGTCTGCATACAGTGTAGATTTTATAGCGTACACACAATACGATCAGCAGGTGTACGGGATTGCTACTCCATATATATGCCCTGCCAAAACCAGGAAAATAATAAACAAACCAAACACCTGACACAAAGTTAAAAAAACACCCAAAACAAAACACACCAACACTACAATGCGACACATGCCGTGGGAGGAAGGGACGGAGGAACGATGGCTCTGAAAGGAGTCTTCAAGGAACGACTTCTTCAGATCATTTCGGTGGCTACACAGGTGGCCATATCTCGGCGAGTGCAGAGGTACAAGCTCGCATTGCGCAGGCGTCAAGACGCCGAAAACAGGCGAACAAGATCGACCTCGAACCAGTCAACGCCAATGATATGGGGATGGAGTGTAGACGCATCGTAGAACGCGTTTTCGTTTGAAGTTGGCGTCTTGTTTGAGAGTAGATGTGACAGATTTGCGTAGAATAGGGTAAGATGTTATCATGAACGGAGATGAAAGGGCTTTTCCAACACGGAGATGTAGCATGGATCAAAGCATTTGTTGGATTTCAGCTTTTACAAGAGGATGTGAAGACAACAACAACAACGTAGACTACAAGTCCCAGGTTGGAAGTAAATGAAGTAACATGGCTGATGAAACTAGGCCTTTGCTCCATCGGCCGCTTTGTTTGTATGACGAAGAATAAGAAGTTTATTTTTACTTGAAATTAGTATGGAAATAAAGTTTGTGTTTCTAAATCGAAAATCAAACGGCCGATGGAGCAAAGGGCAAAGGCCTATCTAGATGAAACCGCCGGAAACATGCGGCGGAACCATGCGGCGGAACCATGCGGCGCAACCGGGGCATCATCACAACTGCGACCACCGCGACAACAGTATTAGTTAGGTGCGAATCTTGGAGGACAGGGCGAGAGCGTCAATTTCCGAGCCACGCGTGGGCCCCCATGCCTTCCGACATCCAACGACAGCTGTGAGTGCGACGTGTCTACTGTTTTGGGATGTACAAGGGTGCCGTGTGTGGTGTGCCTGCCACCTGGTGGTGTACCACCTGGATCGCAGCAAAAACAGAGAACATGATGACCAAGGGCACAAATGCCGTGCGCCTCGAAGTGCATAACGCATGTTCTACCTCATAGTCTTTCTAATGCATCTACAGGTCATGAAGCTTTGCCCTGGAATATATTCTCTCGTCTCGTCTCTCGCTGTTAGCAGCAGTCATTTGCGCCTGGAATGCACAGCAGGACGGCTACACGAGCAACCCCGCCGTCGTTACCTTTTTTTTTGGGGGGGGGTGATCCTCTGCTGTACACACTTGTAGGTAGACTTTTGCGAGCGCTGGCTACGGCTGCTGCTGTAAAACATGTACCAGGTTTGGCGGCGCACAAAGCGGGGTCAAATTATCTCCGGACAAACAAAAAAAACGTCCGATGCAGCACGGTAGGTATCGTGAAAGATATCCTACGGTACCCCAATTCGAACGATACGGAGGTGAGGAATTCCACTTTGAACACAATGAATGGCGGCATTTGAGTTCATATGCTGAGAGCGTAGAAATTGTGGTACCCAGTTCGGCACAATTTCGGTGAAACCTTAGACTACAGCCGCAGACGTGGACGCTATCACTCTGGCGGCACGAGATAGGCGCAGGCTACCTGAAGGAACACAATGTTTCAGCAGTGCCTGTATTCTTCATCTCTAGACTCTGGACTAGAAGACTACATGACGGCCGGCCATGGTAGACTTGGGCTTGATACCCGCAACACACCTCCACATCATGTTGCTGCAGAGCAAATTCCTGCAGAGCAAACAACACCCAAGATGCCCGTGACAGCTATTATTTAGCACCACATAGTCCAGTCCATACATTGCCCAAAATTTTATCTGGGACACTTTGATGATGCAGCAAGCACAATTGATTGTATACGGTCGTATTCATTCTCTTGTTATGTTCATGGCATTAGACCGTCCAGCAGGATAACACAAAACCCTAAACCTGTCTTGCGCGTGAGGCTTTCGAATCGGGACATCTCGGGCACTTGACAACTACATGAGAGAATCGAGGCCCTGTCTCTTGTTTTGGAGATAAGCAATGCAGCAATAGAGCACTGTCAGGCATGGTGCACCGCGCGCTTCGGATGTTGTGTGCCAACGCAAGACAGAATGGCGCATGCCGACCTCCGTTGTCTCCGTTAGGGCCGTGGTTCGACTGCAATGTCGACAGACACCGATGCCGAGCGCAGCAGAGGGAGAGGTTCTGCAGGCTTTCAAGCGGGCGATGATGAAGGAAAGGGCTATCATCATCAAGGCAATATCTGAGGTGTCCGCCTTCGGTGAGCCCTGTTTATGGCTACCCCACCCTAAATAAAACTCCGTGTGAGCAAATGAGCTTGAACCTTTTGGTTATATTGACGACATCTTGGTTGTACATCATAGGAAAGTACAGAACTAGACTTGAAACTGAAGTTATTCACCCTGCTTTACCGCGTTGTACACGGGTACAGATGCAAGGTGTATCCTCGTGCGGTCGTTGGAACCGCTTTTCAAAAGTAGAGCGGGGAGACATGCCACAAGGGACATAGTCCACAAGCTTGCTTGCTGCAGCTTGAAAGCTTGAAGTTTATACTGATCGGAGTACCGATACGAAAATGCGATGGAATACCAGAGCAACGGCTGCCTTGCTGCGCTCGCGTTTGCCCTCTTGTGAAGTGGAAGCTCCGAGTCATTGAAATTATGGCAGTTTTCGTGGCCGAAGGAATGCTGAGAAGCTACGTTGCAAGGCTTGGGCGCGTCGGTGATGTTTCCATGCTTAACAGGGTTTTCGCCTGATTGAGAGCGGAGTATACGATTGAGAGCGGGAGCCAAAAAAATTGAAATTTCGGGTCCAGACGCCTCTTGCCATTTCTTGGGAAGTAGGGGGCGGGCTCTTCCAAGAAGCGGCGCAAATTGAAGGTCTCATCAGCAGCGTCACGAGCATATGCGTGTCATCGCGATCGGATGCTGCAGCTAGGAGCTAGACAAGTTGCTAGATTTCCCCAGATTGGCTATTCCTGCCTCAAACTGTTTCAGGGCGATTTGATCGCGGGCGGTGAGCTCTGCTGTAGATTCTGCTCCCCGCTGTAGCTCCACAACGAGAGACGCCCACAGGATGACCAGGGTATCGGCTTGTAGCTACGGGCTAGGCCTTCAATTCAAGTCACGCAGCAAGCTCCACCTCTCAGCGGTTGTCCAGCTACAGCGCATCGCGCAATCTCGCTCTCAATCAGAAACTTCGCTCTCAATCACACGAAAACCTTGTTGCTTGTGGGTTGCCCAAAAGGTTTCCCACGTGAGAATTTTTCGTTCCACAGCCGTTTGGGCCACCCACTGGTTGAATTCAGCTACGGCACGGGGGATTGGCCGAACGTGCGTAGCGTCTGAAGAATCCTCTGGACTTGTTCCTACTTAAACACAGCAAGACGGTGCCACGACCACGCGCAGACATGAGGGTCACGCACCAACCTGCTCTTTTCCTGCGCCCCGGCCCCGTTTTGTTGAAAGGACCTCTTGATCGTGCCACGTTGGAGCACATCGCTGATAGCACCTCGGAGAGAGCGGTGCCGGACGGTGAAGTTGTTGCCGCGCAAGATGCTCTTGCTACGGAGGTGACATGGGAATGTGGAAGCGTATCGGAGTGTTCATTCTGGTTCTGGCTTCGCCTTTGGCGATCGACAACCGCGCAGTGGAAATTGTATAGAGTGGTTACGAACGCCATCCGAAACGATTTGATTCACTCTGGATTGGGAGTTTATACACCTTGTCCATTGCTTGACACGTGACTGCGCACTCAGTATTGGCTGTGAAAACGGAAAACCGGTCTTTCGGTTCACTTTGGATCTTTCGACGTCTTCCGCCCCACGCGTTTTATCCCTTTCTACGATTCCGCTCAATCAGCTTGGCGGTGCGAGTATTAGGTCATCATTGCAAGCAGTGTCTCTACAACCCCACACCATGACCGCAACGGCCAATGGTTCCTATCGCCCTACTATCTACAGCATCGCTCGACTCAACGCCCGAACCCACCCCGTTACCCTTGCTCCCCGAGTGCCCGCGCGCTTCCACCGGTAGCAAGAAGCCTTAGTCAAAGTTTGATCCCAGAAACAAGGATGACCACGGGCAAACTCTAACCCAACCTTACCGGGAGACCTTTCTGTCACCAACTGTCATCCCCTTTATCTCTCATCCCATTAGTTTTACATAGTCGTGTCTGGTGTTATTCGGGTGAGCCGGCGGGCGGTTCTGACGGAGGGTGCGACGGGGCGGTCGGAGGAGGTGAACCGGCTGCTTGCGGGAAGCAACTTCGGCGCCGGAGAGCTTCTGGCAGGTGAGGTACCGTCCCATGAAAGGGGCAGCCCGCATTCTTCCGAGGCCCGGCATTACGCGAAGCTTTGAGCTGGATAGTCTCCTCCTTTACCCAAAGGACTTGGCTGTTGGTTGGTTTTTACGTGCTGTTCAACGACGGGGTACAGGAGTGTGGACGCCTATCGACCATGATTGCACACGTACCATACCCAGCCCTACATCCGAGCGTATCTGGGTGTTTGTATCGATGATTGGGTAGGCGACACTTCAGGTATGTGTGGGCAAGGAATGCGTTGCAATGCAGGGACTACACGTCGCACTCACTAAACTTCGTGCAACCTAGTATCTGAGCTAGCCTTGTACCGTTTCAGGCATCTCCTCCAGCAAATATTCCGTAGCGAGAACTACGTTATAGGTGGACTCCTTCCCAACAGAGAAAATGCAAGTGGTTTGACTTGTTGAGACAGTCACCATCGAAAGGACAAACAAACCGATGGTCCAACACCCGACTCACCTCGCTCTATTCGTTTCAGCGGATGCGAGCCCCAATTGATGGCCCATCATGTATTACGTCTTCCGCTAAAAGTATTCTTAATTTTCTTTGGGTCGACGGTCGTGCTTGGCTGGGCATGATCGGCAGGGGCCTAGTACTTTTAATTCAATGGTTCGTGCATGTTGGTCTATCTCGCCCTTGGAAACACAGGGGAGCAGTACTCCACGACGTATGAAGCGGCGGGGCCCGTGACCCTGGCCGTCATGGGCGTAAACGACTTCCACGCCTGCACGGATAGAGCCATCGTCAACAAATCCAACACCAGCGGCGTAGGGGGGGGGTCGTCAGAGGCTTCTGTGACGTGAGCAATCAAGGGCTGCGCGCGGTGCTTTTTGGGCGTTTCTGACGGATCACAGTAAGGCCACATGTTCAGAGGAGCAAGGGGTGAAGCTCGACTTCTACGGTAGTCTGGGGCCCCTAGGGAAGAGCCCGCCGAACAGTGCCAATACCCGAAGTATGGCCAGCGGCATCACTGCAGGCGGCTTGCTGGCCATGTCCATGTCCATTCTTGCAAAATCAAATCGAACACTCCGGGTAATGAAAGCTTGCATGTTTGTTGGCCAATTCACGCTATTGGATCTCCCCCCAACGTTTCGGAAGCCCTCCGTTCGGCCTTCCCACGACGTGGATTTGGGCTCGTCAGTATTTGCCCTAGTGCTGTCTTCTTTTCCTTGTGCTGATGATTCCATGTTAGAGGTCTTCATACGTACTCCCGACAGCGCTGCAGTTTTACCAACTCTTTGCTTCTATTACCATTAACTCCCCGTAGACACGACCCTCCGGCAAACCCGAAGGCGAGCTGTCTTGTGTTTGGCGTCTGTTGGACTTTTCATTCATGCGCAGCAGCGTCGTGCTCTCTCTCCTTGCATTCCCTCGTAACGTCGTCCACAGCGACGAAGAACTCGCGGAAGGAAGCACGGGGAACGGTGAAGCGAGAGGAGGTGCCACGTCGCTCGCGGCGGGTGGAGGGAACGCCTTCCCCGACCGAGTGGCTAACGTGAGACGACCGCGTGCAGCCCCGGATGTTCCTCCGTCGCGGCGTTTTCCTGGGCGATTTAGCACAACCTCGTAACAATGGGGTGTTTCGCGCCGCAATAGTAGCTCTCCCCCCTTGGCCACTGCTACCCATCGTAGTGTTGCGCATGAGAGTAGTTTCGGGCCGTAATCCGCTGAACGGTTTCGAACAAGAGTGATGATGACACAAGGTATCAACCACCCGTTCGGCGTCAAGAGGGATGTTCCCCAGGAGGCCGTCATTTCCACTTGTGACTCTCGTGGCCCTTCGTACTGACAAGGGCAACACCACACGTTTTTGCTGCTGCTGCTATTGTTGCCGCTGCTACTGATGTTGTATGTTCTCGCTCCGTGATCTTTTCCGGCAACCGTCCAGGCTGTAAACCGAGTCCCGATCTTCGCGCCCCTGTCCATGGAGCAGAAACGCCTAGTGTCCCACGCCCTCCTCGAGGTCCACTTCCGCCCAGGACTCTACATTTGCGAAGAGGTGACCATAACTTCTACGTTCCCGCAGTGGCGCGAGGATTGTACATAACAACAACGAGCCAAGAGTCGGGCGTTTACTCTGTCCCAAATGAGGCAGTCTCCTGCTGCCTTCCGACTTAGAGTCACTTCAGTTCCACATGGATAGAAGGCGTTCGCGCACGTGGACTGCTCGAGTATAAGGAAGACCGCCCGGAAGTGTTGTTTCCTTTGACACCTCCCCCACCTCAGTCTCCCCCTCCCCCCCCCCGGTGTTTGCCATCGGGGTTGGGTTTTCGTCGCTTGGCAACGACGTTGTAAAACAAGCCGCCCCCCCCGGTGTTTGCCATCGGGATTGGGTTTTCGTCGCTTGGCAACGACGTTGTAAAACAAGCCAATTCACTTCGTGAACTCGGCAACCAGGTTACCG
>CACKRE030003373.1:20120-37762 GCA_902602495.3 Ectocarpus sp. CCAP 1310/34
CCCCCCCCCCCACCTCAGTCTATGGCGCCGCGTTCCCTGGGGTCCGAGTACGTGGGTGCTTGGGTACACCATGTGACGCCAAATTGTGTATTTCGGCACCGGAACGAATCAGCAAGGTTTCTGTTGAGGGGCATGACAAGAACGGTCGCGATAGCACTGGACCGCGGTACCAGACCGTTTGCAATAAGCTACGTTCGTCTACCTGCATTCCTGCGCAGGCTAAAATGTTGAAAAGTTTTTTCAAACGAATCTACCCTCCGTGACAGGGGAAACCGGGGAGCTCGTTCCACATCATCACCTCCGGTACATGCCAGGTCACGATCCACGACCCCAACGCTCCCGGACAACGACGGGAGGTCACAAAGCTGCACCAAGACGACTTCTTCGGTACGGAAACCCCAATTTCGATGAGACTGACAGCACAGGCACCGTTGCTTTCCATCACCTAGCCGTACTACTCGTCGGCTCAAACGCGAAGAACGCATATGCGCGTTCCATGCTTGCAGCCTCGTCGCCGCGCTGAAAAGTCGTTTCATCTTTGCCATTGTCTACGTCTTCGATTCTTGGTACGGTTTAGTCGCAGTAGGTCCTCATTCTTAGGCTCAACCATCATATGATGGCCGCTCGTATCTCGAATCAACTCCGGCGGCGTTCAGTTCGATCCCTTAACCGAGGGCACTCCGAAGTTGTTGCTGCTTTTTGGGAGGTGGTGGTAGTTGTTATCGTCGCAGCAGATATCTCCATCCTACCAGTTGTTGGTTGAGACATGTGAAAGTAATCGTAGAGAGGTGATGCGTTTGCTTCTGATTTTCTGTCCCGTTGTAGGCGAGGTGGCTCTGTTGGAGTCTGGGCTTCGCACGGCCACCGTTGTCGCGGAGACGGACGTCACCTGCCTCAGCTTGACCAGAAGGTGCGCACCATAAGGCAAGCTAGTGCCACTGCCGAGTGGGATCCCGAGCTTCGGAGTTCTGATGCCCACGCTTCCTCACTCACAAGAACCCGTGTTCGGTTTGGTTTTTGCAACGTCTTGAATTTTTTCTTAGTGGTTTGCCACGAGACATGGACTGTTTCTTTTCACGCTGCAATACATTGACTATGGCAACCCCGGGCGTCGGCATCACGCAAGAAATGCCTGCCTGCCCCTATTTGTGTTTACAATGGCTCGCAGTGCCCGATGTTAATGCATTCGATAGAAACTAGCACCAAACACCATTTCACAATGTATGTTCGGGGCGTCAAACAAGAAACAGGTATCCTCACGGACCCTTGCCTGTGCTTGGACGGCTTTGGTTTCATCAATTTGTCGACGGCAACAATCCCCTTGCACGCCCTGCAGTACAACCCAAACACACAAGCCAGGAGGTGTAACCACTCGAATGGGGAATGACCATATCTGTCATTTCCGGAACAGGAATTGGGCGCAATACTATGTTTGCGACAATGCTAATTTGTTTTATACATTGTACCAGTTTTGCAGCGCAGAAATGGAGCATGTATTTCCGCTGTCAGTTCACCGGGAAGGGAAGAGGTCGGGAACATCAGCTCGCGATGAAACAGATGCCGAACAACACGCAAATATTATTTCATATTTGATGCGAGGCCTGTTAGAACCAGTAGGGTTGCTTCTATGCTCGTACGCAAGTAGCCGCTGACGCACACGCGACTTGAAGAATAGCTGGCCCTGCTGTCCTTCTCGCTGGCGCCAATGCAGACACTTCGACCTATACCTGAAACCTATCAAGGCGGCTATCCTAGAAAGCGCGGCGGCCAAGGAGCTCCAGGTGCAGCAATACTGCAATGTTTTCCGTACACTTGTAGGGGGGACTTGATTGGTGCCAACGGGTCAAAGATATAAGACACTAGCAGTTGTAGTTTCCGGTGTTTGTTTCCATCCAACACCACTTAACGTGGGATCGGGCACAAGCTGCAAGACGCTTGTCAGCGACTGTTTTTTTTTACTTGACTGCTGTGCATCGACACAGAGCTTGCGTGAAATTACGGAAACCGAGATTTTCTGGCACCGTGTCCATACGCAATGAAGGAAGCGTGGGAAGATGACATCATGCTATTAGTTTAAGGTGCTGGCGGCAGCCGGTTGTTTAGTCGTGCTGGCTAATCAACGAAAGCACGCCTTTCCTCTTTGGTGGTTAGTGCTGGCACCCTTGCGCAGCGTGAGGCACATGCATGTATTTTGTGGGGACAGAAAGCTGTAAGTTCGTCCAAGGCGTTCGTTTTCCTTTATGGACCAAGACCCAGCGTGTTAAGAGCCATAACATGTTCACAGGCTGCGTCGGTCATGGCCGAGCCGTGCAAGCATCCTCGTTGTCGCACGACGCAAAACACTATTATCGTCTGGGATGTCCTCGACAACGGACTGCGTCCTTGTTGGCCTAAACCTTCCAGGGCACCCATACATCGGAGCCACTTATGCACGTACCAAGTGGTTGCAGCTGCTACTTTACTTCATAGGTAGACCTCGCGAGCACATGTTGCGTTGAACTTTCAAGGATTTGGCTCTAGAGTTCAACCGCGGTGTTCCGAGTACCGTAGTTGACACAAGACATCACACCCCCTACACCGATTTTCAAAGCTCGATTACTCCACGGTGAGGAGGATGTCCCAATCGCACGATGCTTGATTGGAAAGGTCACAACGAGGGGGTCCCAACGCAGTGTTGCTCGGCACCGCCACTCCTTCTGCTGTGGAGCAATCGAGCTTCGAAAGTCGGCCCAGGGGGTGTGGGATCTTGGTCCACCTACGGCAGCATAGGTACAAAATATGGACGTTCACAGGCTCGATAGTATTACTGGAAGCTTCGCTGCAACCTCCGACGTCTTCTACTTGTCCCAAACTACTACGAAGAGGGAACAGGAGATAGCGAGGAAGGCGGGCTCGGAGACTCGGTCGATTCGGTGAAGTCTCACAACCTACCGTTGCCGCTGCAAGCATGTTGGTTTTGGCCCAACATGACCCTCTGATGCGCTCGTTCGAGCTATCTAGGCATGGCAATCACGAAACAAGGGTCCTTGCTTTGCAGGTGCTGCAGATGGACGAAGACGAGTTCGACGACGATATCGAGGACGACTTCGATGGCAAGCCCAACAAGGCCAGAAACAGCGGGGTCGGGGACGGCGCGGGTGAAGGTGATGGCAGCGGCGACGGCAACCGTGGCGAGGAGAAAGGCGGCGGTGGCACTCTCGGGGCCGGGGGCAGCAGGAGCTTCAGGAACCCTAGACGAGGTGGCAGGAGACGAAAGCGTATTACTTCGTTTCGGGTGAGACAGAGAAACGGGTGAAACACAATGCTGCATAACTACTACCGCATCGTCTTTCACCCGTCATTTTTCGGCGCAACGAATTTGCTGGACACCCAAGGTCACAGGCGGGATGAGATAAGGCCCGTGTTGGTGCTTGTATTGTCCACACGTATATGCTGAGGCACATCATTGCGACTCCCGATAGTCCACTCCCGCCTGTCCTAACGTTTGGTGCAATGGTGGGTGAAACAGGGAGTGGCGACCCATGCACTCCGTGTCCAGAGACGAGCCCGAATCAACTTCTACGACCGATTCACCTATGACATGTCGGTACCCTTGTCGCCTACGAAGGACTCGAGACGGGTGAGATAAAGTGTAGGAGCTGGGATTCGGGATGGTTCACCGGCAAATCCAAAAAAGATGCATGCTTACCTTGACGGATTCGCCGGCCGGCAAGAACCTAGGAATGTGGTCTGAATCATCCAAGCGATCCAAGAATCGTGGTCCTGCAGGTTCTTGGCGTTATTTTGCATTTTTGAGAGGGTGTACTTGTTGTTGACACAAAGAACATAGGCGATGGTACTAGGATTTTCCCCACGAGCTGCGTTGTTCGTTGGAAGTCAACTTGTTTGTGGGACATAAGTGGTCATGCCCGTTATGATTTCCTCACCAGGCCAGCCGAAGACTTAGCGGTGTCTCCGGGCAGTTGCGAGGAAGTCAGAGTAACGGCACCGGTGGTAGCGGACGATGGATTTTGGCGAAAGCAGCCACCGTCGCGACGGATACTGAAGTATTGGCAAAGAGCAGGGCCACGCTGGTAGTGAGAACTATCGCCAGGATGGTGAGTGGGAGACGTAGTCGACGGTTGACTCGCACTTCATGCGCGGTGGAGGACGACCAAGGGCGCGTTCAGAAGTAGATCGTGTGGTGGTAAAAACATGTACAGGTTTAGGAAAAAACAACACTTTTCTGCACACGACTTGAAGTGTCCCGGCAAATGCGATCGACGGGCTAGCCAAAGTTGTGCTCAGGCCGATACATTGACGACGGTGACCAGGAAAAACATCGAGGGCGTTTTTTTTCACTCTTCAAGAACGCTCGACAGATTGCCACAAAACGTGAGGAGGGCAGGCAAGGGAAGCAACGGAAAACAGACGCTGAGCAGGCGAACACGTGGAATAACCCGGAATTGTACGGTAGCTTCACGCACATTTGGCGATGTCAATTCAGCCTCTCTTTCACGTACTTGTGGGAATACTTTCTCGGGCACGCTTCGCTCTACCTGCACGCTCCAAAAAATATAATTGTGGACGGAACCCCAGGGGTAAATTCAGCTATACTTGCTGTTCCGCAGATGGTTCTCGCGCTGGAAAACGATGTGTACGGCATGCTGTTGGACGAAATGATTGACAGGTGAGACGCACAACCACACCGTCCCACCTACCTCCACTTAAGTTCAATATTTTCCAAACCGTTTTATCGTGGACGCTGCCAGCTCTCTGCACGTAAAGCTTACCAATTACAAAACTCTTCAGTCAAAGACCATATGTCGTCGTAAGCACTGCGGTATCTGCATCGTTGTGTTTTGTATAGGGCGGGCTCAATTTGTGTGTTCAAGTAAGTATACTACCAGGCGATAGAGCAGATAGTGAGCGGGATTCCGTTCAATACCGTTCTTTTAGGTTTTCTCGTAAATGCAGCATGGAACGACTGTAGGTGGCCATGGTCTGCCCTAGGACCCGCCTTGGGTCCTATTCGGGCCAGCGGCTGGCTTTTCTCTCCTGGTGTAAGATGACAGCAATATTGTGAACCGAAACTCGTGATGTGGGTCAACTCAACGGTTATCTCCCCCTCCTTGGACGCTTGTCGGCCCGTCAACCCACCACGTCTTGTCTTTGGCCACGCCCAACAGGCCAACGACCCTCCCGGAGTGCAACAAGATCGTAAGCAAGGTATTTCACACCCACAGAGATGCGGCAAGCCAGTGCCAACGGCGAATTCTACGCCCTTTGGCAGATGACAGGGCATTCCGAAATTCCCGCCAATGCCCGCGTACCAACGTGTGCCGTTTCGAAGAACGACTTGTGCTCTTGCCGTCATTGCGGACGAAAAGAACGGTACTATTCATCAATTGGCACGCCGAGCAGCCAACGCGACATACAATACACGAAAGGGCAGTGCTCCCAGCACATGGTTCTCAAGGGAGGGGTTCAAGGCCTGCTGGTCGCCTTGGACAGCGCTACTACCGGAAACGAACCGTAAGACATCAGCAGGTGTCGGGGGTTGAGTAGTGAAGAATGACGACCCCCCACCCTGGCTCCCCTATTTTTGTTCGTTCAGGTTCTCTCCCAAGATGTCCACAAATGGGACGTCGCTTACGATCTCATCAGGGCTACGGCCCGCCGGGGACTACGAAAGACATCTGCCAGGCTCAAGGAAGGAGAGGTGCGAGACAGTCACACCCCTTCCAAAAGTGCTCTAGCACGTAGTTTGCCGGCTGCAGACAACAGTACCACCCGGACGACGGGGATTGCGGTGATGCGCGTGGGAGACATCGAAAAGGTAGAAGCGCATCGGATGACGGGCAAACGGCAAGAGCTCGTCAAGAGTTCCTCGAGATGGCAGGGAGGAAATAAGCCCGGCGTCTGAAGCATCAGCATTACGAACAGTGCTTAGCTGTTGATTTTTCACTGTTCATCAGGCTGGTCCGATAATGGAGCTATCGGGCGTTTGCAGTGACCAAACAAACTTCGTTTGAAAAGGGAAAACGAAGTATATTGATTATGGTGAGATTCGTGCTCTTCTCGTCGTGTTGCTGGATACTCCACAGACTACCCAGCGTTTTTTCCTCCCGAAGAGAGGGCGTGGTTGGTCTTTTCCAGGCTGTCTGACTTCGTATTTGACACTCATTTGTTTGCCGTAGGTTGTGAAAGTGGATGAGAAGAACGTTAGATGCCACAGCATCACTCATTCAGAGTTTCATGAAATTAGGTAGGAACCATTAGACTACATTATGTAACAAATGGACGGTTCAAACACAAACATGACCGAGGTTTCGAGCGTGACGAAGAAAAATATGTCTATGGAGTACTCTTTCATATGTGAACGAGTCATCCCCCAACCTAGCAAGGGTGGCAGGATGCCGCGAGGTAATCGTTTCCAGAACGTAGACTTTCCGTGGGATGTTTGTGTGTGGCTCCTTTCACCCACCTGCAGTAGCTCTTGGACAGCGTGGCGGATTCCAACCATTGATGAAGCTTCACACATCCAGTGTTCGACGCGAGCGACGAGTGCGACACTAGCCACCGTCTGCGAAGTCTCTGAGTTGACTATGCCACATGGCAGGAGTTCACTCTCCTGTTGCTGCCCAACCCTGTCCTGTTGTATCGTGCGACACCTTCTTCATGGCCTCTTACTGCCGCCCACGCATTCATCTTCGGAGTGGCGTCAGGAACGTTCTCTGCCGTCGATAACCCCGTCGAATTCATTGACAGTTCAATTGTTTTTCGGCCGTTTGTTTGGCGTGTTTTGGTTCTTACAGCTTGCGGTGCTGTCCGGGCTATTCCGGATGCATCCCCTCCTTCGGCAACGTCACTGCAAGGACTGGCCAGAGTACCATTGGTCGGAGGTTTGCAAGCACATGCGGCTCGAGGAAGTTCGAGGCTTGGACAAGGTGGGGGCTAAACCGTTATCTCTTGACTTTTGTTGGCCTTTGTCCTTCCTCAATCATCGTTTACGAGGGACTGCCTGGACTTCGTATTGTCAGCGAGGAAGAAAAACTGAAGAATATGTCCCAAGTGACCACAGTTTTCGCTCTTCCTTGTCCCGGAAATGAAATTTCTTCCGTTCCACCATCTTGGTACACAACGAAAGGTTGCTAGCTGTTTGCCCCATATGAACGGGCCCAGGTAGTTCGGACTACCTCCGCGACGTGGATGCGAGGCGAAAGGAAGAGCGGAGTCAGGTAGCGGGGATACGCCACCTTGTCAATATGCTCGTATCCTTACCTCCAAGGTTGAAGTAGAGTAATCGCACTTTTGAGTTTCTGCGATTATTTTGTCCCTCACCGGTGTTCACCATCTGGATGTGGACGACTGAGCAGGTGTATGTGCACGGGGCGCATGGCACCAAATGCTACGCCCTGTTAAGAGGCTTGGCGAGAGTACTGCAGCCCGAGGAGGACCCCAACACGGGGGTCGTTCGCTACGTTCCCGACGCGGATCTTGGTCCGGGAGACGTGAGAGTTGCAACGGATACAGTACAATTTAACGTTGTTTGATCTGCTAGCTGGTGGACCTTTTTGTGGTACCGCTTCGCCTTGAGAGCGCAACACTGCGAGCGTTGCGGTGTCGGATGACCCCCTGCCGTTCTTCCACGGTTCAGCTCCGGACAGCCCTTCAATCCAGCCTATTTTTTTGCCTATTGTCCCTGTCGGTGCTTCACTGGTTTATCGAGTGAGCTTCCGACGGGTACTTCCGCGAGAAAGTATGCTCACATTCGCCTCTTCTGCAGGAGTCCCAGCTGTACCAAAGTGGCAATGACGGTTCCTTGTCTCGACATACGTGACCTTCGACGTCCTCCTACACGAAGGATGTATATTTTTCAGGGCGATATTGAATCGCAGCGTCCCCACGTTTGCGAACGTGTGATTGGTGTGTACCGTTTCAGCTGTTCGGCGACGACGTCCTTCGAGGCGTGCCGAAGCGGCCTAACTCGGTGGTGGCGGTGACGGACTGCGAGTTTGCCGTTTTGGAAGAGTCGGACTACACGACGGTCAAGGACAGAGGGCTCTCCCAGATGTCGCTCGACGACAAGTGTCACTTCTTGAAGTAAGTCAGGGTCATGTCTTGATCGAAAATGGTGCTTCTCGGTCTCCGTTTGGACGCCGTTGTTGTATCGGAGTTCTCCGATTTCCTTGCCCTGTTGAACACCACATGCTTTCCCGTTGTTTCGCCAAGTATTGGTCAACTGAGACGAGGAAAAAAAAGCGTTGCCGCCATCTAAATGAAGTCGTTATCATAGGGCAACGCAGCAACTACGTGATCCCCCTGATCTTAATCTATTCTTGCACCTCATCATTTTTCTATCTTCGCTTGTTTGTTGCGTGGCCCACCTTATTGCCAACCATTCGGCGTCAAGACGCTGATTGAGTGGTCTAAAAGGCTCCCCCTTGGGGCGAACATCGTGTCTTGCCGATGCTGTTACTTCATTGTTGAGAAGCACACTTTATTCCACGCAGTCTATTGTATTGGAGGCGCGCCATTTGACGGGTTATATCTTTGGATACTACGAATACGCACATTTTTTACTGTATTCCAAACGCCACGAAGAGGGAGCCTCACAGCTCTCACAGATGCCTCTGGCTTACAACCGCCACTCATCGCCATCGGAGTTCGCGTTTGCCCACATGCAAGCGAGACGTGGTAGCTTTTTCTGGACCTCTGATGGCATTCGCTCAACGTAACGCGCATTACTATGTTTGTCAGTCACGCTCATGGATGGCCTATGACGCCATGTTGCACGATATGCAGTACCGCGGTACAAAGTAGCACCAAGAGATTGCAACCGTTCTTCATCTACACGCGATCATACTCAAGCTCACTAATTCGTCTTGCGGGCATCACCCAGGCGTGCGTTATCGGTGCTATGTTAGATGACTTCACGCCAATCTAGTTGCGTACGCGTCGCGGTGGTGCGGACAACCTCGTAACCAAAACCCGCCGTTGGCGAACCGAGTGCTCAATGATTCCCCACCGTGTGGTTCCTTGATAACCTGTTGAGAATTGATTCGCAATACTGTTCAAGACTACCTCTCTGCTGATTGTGTGTGATATCGGCCGGCAATACCGTGATCGCGGCAGGAGCGTCGCGATGATGAGGATGAGCTCGACCTACCACCTGTATAAGATCGCCCTGCTGGTCAAGACGGACGACGCTGTGAAGGACAGCATGATCTTGAGGGCCGGCGAGCCCTCCAAGGCGCTATACTTCGTTGTCTCTGGAACAGTCGAAGTAATCCAGGTATTTCAGCGGGTTTTATGTAGGTTCCGCTGCACGGTCCATTTGCCCTGTACCAGTAGACAAAAATATTCCGTGTCATGACCTCCCAGATGTTGGTGAGGGTGAAAGAATGATTTGCCGATTCCTACAGATGAAGGCCAGGATACCGTTGCCACCTGAAGGCACGGTAGTGCGTGTGTGCTCTGGGCTTGTCCCTTGTAGTTCCAGATGGCAGCAAGCGAGGAGCGCCAATAACGACGGGCGTGCTCGAAGGTTATCCTATTCTAAACACCCCACCCTTCGCGCGTGTGTGTGGGATACCGTTTCGCGTCGCGCCCATCTCCAGCTGAAGAGGAAGAGGGTCAGAAATCGAGCGTCCTTGAACGCTGGGGCTGGAAAGGCGGCCGGCAGCAACGGCAACAAAATAGCATGCAACACTATCTTGGCGGGAGGCGGAGGAGGAGGCGTCGGGGGGGCAGCGGGAAAGCCCGAGAAACCACACACACACAGTCCGCGCGAAGGAGATGGAGCAGCCGAAATTGTGTACAAGGTAACAACGGGCTGTTGCGCACTCTCCAGCAACGCTGCTGAAGCTGTGCATGTTACACAAACAGTTCGTAGCGTGTTGGGACACACAAGCCTTGCACTGGTGCTTCCGACGCATGCCGCTTATTCATGATGATACGCCGAGCACGTTGTCTCAAGTGCTGCCCTACGAATGGTCGAAAGACGATGAGCGATCGAACGTCACCACGCACACGTTGTTTTGTTTTGTCGACGCGTGTCTACTCCCGGGATTGATTGATTCACAAGGCCTCGCCATTGGTATACCCCAACCGGTCCACGGGATACAAAATGTTAAACGGCGTCGATGCGGTGCATCCTCTGATTTCGTTCGGAAGCTAGTCGTTGCTACATGCTGAACTCATGGAGGGCAGCGGTTTTGCCGTGCTCGATTGTCACGCACTAACGTACCCGTCACTCACTATCCACGCGTTTGCTTTTGTCGAATTTCGCTTCTGAAACGTTTCCAGACGGCTCGAAGAGTACTGACTGTGTTGGAGAGCGGGGAGTACTTCGGAGAGTCGGGCGTTCTGACGTACTTTAACGGCGGCAGCAAGTCCTCGGCCGCCGTTCCGCCCGTGACTGAACAGTTCTGCCTTGTGGCGCGGACCAGCGTTGAGATGCTCGTCCTTCGCCGTAAGCACTTCAACATCATCGAAATGCCGGTAGGGTGGGAATGAAAATCTGCCTTCAATTTGATACGCGGGTGTTTCTAGTATTCGTATATCAGGCCGTCATGTGGGTTCCCATCGTTGGTGCTGGATTAACTCTATCGCCAATATCATATCAATATTACGATGCATGATCAAATATTTTCTTTCTAGCAGACGATTCCCGGAGTTGGTCCTGTTGGTTGTAGGCCGAATTGTGACCATGCGCGCCAACCTGCAACACTGTCCTGAGCGCTTCTCTGGCACGCGGCGATGCAGATGCTGGAGATCATCAAAGCAAATCACGCCGCCCGCATCCAGTGGAGGGCCCAGCGCAAGCAGGACGCGCACCGGGGAAGAGCGGTGCTGAGAGCGGCCAAGAAGGCGCTGGGCCAAGCCGCCGCCAGGGTGGTGAGATGTCAACATTAACTTCTTCGTACAAATGTTGAAAGACATGCGGAGCTCACTGTAGGAAGACTGGAGACGAGATCTGAAAGTGTGGTTCGCGATAGAGTTATATCGTGTTTGCATGCGAAAAGATCAAGAGTGTTTGACCCGCAGCGTGGCTAATGCGACCAGGTATTTTGTGTTGTTTCTCCAACAAATAGAACGCCGGACTTTCCCAAGGCATACTCCTATGGAGCCCGTAAACACCCCCCGCCTTCCCATATATTCTCCTTATGACTTTCGCCTCTCCAACAAAGGGTGGTGAAGAAGACCCGATCTTCCAGTCGTGTCAAAAACAGCTCCTGAATTCACAAAGCCGGACTGTTGCCACTGGTGCTGCCGGGAATTCCTCGCAAGGAGCTCGGCTAAGTGCTCCTATAGACGAAGGTGGCGACACTTCTTTGCTAGCGCAAAGGCACGAGCGCGGGAGTGTGACGAAATCATATTTGTCGGGCAGGTCCGCCATGCCACGTGAAGAACCAAGCTTCGCGAAACGTCATCATCACCCTCCAGGAGACCTTGGGGTAAACGATCTCGCAGGAACCGTGGTTTCAATGACTTGGGGGGCCGGACGTAACCCAATGGGGGGGGAAGAAGAGCAGCAGGACGGAGGGGGCGATGTCCAATCACTCGCGGGGCTGAGCGTCGCATCTGGGGACAGCATGCAGTACAGCGTGGACTCCGGGTGAGCATTTCGTCGAGTGATCGGCATGCGCTGTACGCGCGTAGTACAGAATATTTTCTTCCCGTGCATTTAGATCACACTTGAGTGCCCACCGTATACTGCAGTACATGACGTCCAATGTTCCTTCAGCTGAATATCCGATGTTCCCGAAGCCTCTGGTCATGAACAATCGTTGGAAATCGTACATTGGACATTTTCATTCCGTGGTTACCTTTTTCGTATTAGGTGGCTCCCAACTGTTGCGGGAATGGGGAACAACCCTCCCCTAGGAGGCGATGGTGCTGGCACTCATGCAGAATCCCAAGGCCTCGATGACGACCGCGACGCACAACTGCAGCAAGGAGACCCGCCGCAAGGTCATCAACCTTACGGTTTGAACTCGGGGGTCGAGAACGCCAAGCCCTCCGGAGCCCTGGCGGGTTCCGTGTCCCTTCCAAACCTGAGACTACCCGCGGGTTTGGGGGATGAGAGGGCTACCGGGAGAGGACCGCCTTTCCTGGGCATTGGGGTAACAGGAGCCGGTGAGAACGTCGGTTGTCATTTCCAAGACTGTTGAGTTGCTTCTTCCCCCCCAACGCAAGGGGCGGTGCGATTAGCGATCTCCACGCCCGGAAATCAAGCGATTCCATGGAATGATCACGGAACCGATGGACAAACCGCGGCAAGATTCCGTACATGAAACTGTCAAAATGTCACCTACAATTCTCTCCCACCCGTCCCGAATACACACAAAAACACAGGCACGTGTATGCGTATGTCTTTCGCATCACACGATGCCACAACCCTACAATTCTCTTGACTCAACGAACGAACGCTGGGTACACAGCATCAAACAAATGCATCGGAGCGGATCCACAATTCCGTGGAACGCAAGACAACCCACAACCCAACCCAACACTACAGCAACCGCAACGCCCAGGTGGAACCCGCCGCGGGAAGCCTGCGCGATACACGGGACACAAACAGCTGGGCTTGCATGGCAGCAAGAGCTTCGGCGCCTTCTTAGGAGCTATCGAGCTGCGAGAAGGTGACGGCAGCAGCAGCAACCACAGCGGTTACCCACCTCAACCACCCTTTCGAAACAGGAAGAGGCTCAAGAACGGCGCCGAGACCTCCGACAGCAAGAGACGTTTCCACGCTGCCCGAGCACCAGAAATGCACAGTCGCGGGGATGCCACTAGAAAAGCGGGCGGCGCGCGGAAGGCAAGGGTCGGGGACGGGGATGAGGGCGGGGCCGGGCCTGCGCCTCGTTCTGACGTGGAAGTCGTGCCTGCCGTGAAGGGTGTGGAACTTTTTCCTGTTCGAGGAATCAGTCGAATATGTGCGAGTTAGTGACAAGCGGGGTATCTATCAATATTGGCCTATCGGGAAAGGCGTAGCACCTCAATGTTGACCTGAGGCCTGAGGTCGAAAGCTCGGTCATTGTTGTAGACCGTAGTTGACAGAGGGAGCACCACAGGCAGTCATTACAACACTTCATGGATTCGCGCAACGACACTTCCGCACACACACAACGGTGTGGAGGCCGCACGAGGCGTTGGCCAGCGCTCGTTGTATCTCGTAAGGAAAGAAAGATGTGCGCTACCCTTGACCGATGAAAGGTACATCTGTGGGGAATGTGACGCAAATTTGTCCAGCATAGGGGTAAGTTGCTTCGAGCAAAAAGCAGGAAAAGGTCTGCTCAAATTTCTTCTTCGTTTCTTCGGGCAGATACGTGTAACATGCCTGAGAACGTGACACTTTGGACAGGTCCCAAATTCGAAACGTTTTGTTAGAGCCCGATCCACCTGCCATTGTTCTTTCTTGCAGAAACACGACGCCTCCCATGCCATTCCATTCCGTAGATTATGGTATAGGATACCAGTATTCCGGATGATTGGACTGTCTTTTAGTGTTGTACAGACTAGTTGGGATTCCCGTTTCGACCTCCATCCAAGCGAATCCCAACCGATGTAGTATGTGAAGCATGGCCGTGATCACTACTACTTAAAAAGCGTGAGGTAGAGTATATCAGGACAAGAAACTGAAAATCGGGAACGCCTTGCCAACAATCTCCCAAGGGTAGGAGCCGGGGACACCTGGGTTGCCAGAAACACGTCTCCCCCATCGTACCACGAATTCCAAGACATGCCCCATCTTTCCTGCGTTTCAAAGAATCGATCTTCGGTCGTCACAAGCTAGTGCCCCGAGTCAGCTACCTGACAAGCTACCATTTGTTAACGAAGTACACAACAAGTGTGGAAGATACGAAGTGTCAGAGGGAGGGCTCCAACTGTTAGGTGTCGGAGTGCCCGTGACGATGTATCATTATATTGTTGTTGTTGTTGTTGTTGTTGTTGTTGTTGTTGTTGTTGTTGTCTTCACATCAAAAACCGCTCCGTTCTCTCTGCCCAGTACCGTACTATGTAGTCTGACACTTGACGGCGTCGATTCCCGTGGCCACAGGCTAACTTATGTTAAGGAGGACCCGATTCGCAGGGTATCCGTCGATTGACTTTTACCTGAATCGGTACACCTTCGTATATGGCGTCAGCGGCAGGATATGGTTCGAATCTCCTTGGGTGCACACTTGTTCTCCTGACTTGGATATTTTCCCATGGACACAATGTGTGTCAGTCCTGAGAACACCTCTTGGAGTCGATCCTACATAGAACCTTGTGACTTCCATCGAATTACCCATCCTGGCCACAAGAGGTTCCCAGTTGAGGGTAAATTCTGTGGGTGGAGAGTGTTAAGGAGGACCCGATTCGCAGGGTATCCGTCGATTTACTTTTACCTGAATCGGTACACCTTCTTCGCATAATCGCAGGGTATCCGTCGATTGACTTTTACCTGAATTGGTACACGTTCGCACTTAATCAAAAAAAGGTACACGAAAAAAAATGGACCCGAAGCGTCTGCGAGCCTATAGAATAGGGTTTGATGACCCCTTTGGGTCTACAAGCTCTTCTTTTTTTTGCGGTAAAAAAAAAGGGGGGAGGAGAGAGTGCGGGGAGAGACAGAAGTACGGCAGAAAGAGACGAGTGTACTTCTGTAGACACAACAGCTATCTCCACACGTAGGCCATGAGGGCTGCCCGCGACAGGGCGGTGGACACATACAGGATCATAGAAGGGTTGATGCGTGGTCGCGGTGCGGCCAGTAGCGCAGGTTAGGCTTGTAGACCTCGAAAAGATCAGTCGTCAAGTCACATAAATTACTCCATATTTAGTATCTTCAAATGATCAGTGAAAATGATCAGTGAGATGGCTTGTGGACCCATAGCTAGTTCTTGTAATTCTCTGTTTCCCCAATGTGAGCCCTGCCGGCTCACTTCAGCTCCTGTGGTTTTCCCACGATTCCCACAAGCACGCAAGCACACACCAGCACACGCCCACCTTTGCATCAGTGGCTCTCTAGGTTCGCGCGAGGGTATGTGTGGGGCTATGCTGATTGTGCATGGCTCGTCTATTTTGCTGCTGCTGTGTAGAACAGCTGCTGACATGATGACTGCTGGATCTTGGGAGTGTATGATTTTCAAATTTCGAGGATATTCAGCATACATACCACGATATCCTGGCCTGGTTGGGCTTGAAGTGCCCCTTTTCGCTGTCCTCCTGTCTTTGCTTATAGAAGCTTCCTAGATTCGGGCGAGGGCATGCATGTGGAGCTATTGATGTGTGTCTCTGTGAAAGGATATGGGGAGAGATTCATGGTGGTATTTGCATTTAGAGCCGTGTAGTTTTTTGTCATTTCGGCCGTTCCAGGGACCTTGATATTTCACACTGGCACTAACGTATTTTCATTGGTCACCGGGTAGCGCGGTCGATGCGAAGAATAAAGACACACCTATCTATTGACTTGCCAACACCTGGTGTGGAGGGATACAGAGCGGCAACTCCATAGCATGCCACAACACCAGCACTTGCAAATAATCAATCAACCAATCAATGATCTGTCAGGACGCCTATAGACCCAAAAGCGTTGAACAGGGTCGAGCCCCCTGACGGTGGGCCCGTTGAGTAGGAAGGGGGACTCGATTATATCTAGGGCGTGTAACTCCAAAAGGGCCCCCGAACCAGGGAGGCGTGGTGACATCACAGGTGAAGCTGGCCGCCAGACCCAGCCCCAACAAAGGAAGAGCGGATCCGCGAGCGTGTCAGCAAGCAGGTCAATGTCCCATGATGCCCGCTACTACATGTACTCATATTGTAGAAGTATTATTTTTTGGGACTCCGCAAAAAGGAAAGACCCTTTATTCGGCACCCATTGGTTTGAGTTCTTGGCAGTTTGGGATAAACAGCAGTTGCGTGGTGACTATTCTGTATGTACGTAATAGAGTACAGGATGTGCTGATGGAGAAACAATCCCTGCTGTTCTAGGCGGCAACACAACAAGTGTTTGATGCGCGCCCGACGCTTCCCAAATTAGTCTGATGTATTGTACACAGTCTGTATCGCGAAGTAGTGTGGTTGTGTGGTTGCTGTAGCTGTGCTCGTCTTCAAAAGTCTATATTCGATACCATTCATCGTGTTCATGTTTGGTCAATACCGCTCCGTTCTTCTAGCTTCCGCAAGCAGCTTGAGTGCGAAAAGTTTATGAGGCGAAAATTGCCTAGCCTAGCCCTAACCCCACACGAACGTGGGTCTTGCATGGAATCAGTTACAGCGGTCAAGGACGGATACACAAAACAGCATGGCATTCCAATTCGGATAATGGCTACTGCTGTGATACCAAGCCACCAGGCAATAGCAATAATGTGTATTTTGAGCTCTCTCCAGGAGAGCTGCCGTCGATGCTCAATATCGTACGATCTATGTGCGCACCCTCCCACCTCTTTTCTGGGTGTCAATTGAGCGGAGAGCAGAGAGCGCCAGATGTGGTACGAAGTAGGTCACATTGGCGTCCTCGGCGCTTGTTTCTTCCCTGGTGCGCGATCCGTTGCGTTGTTGGTTGTTATTGGCTATTGGTTTGAAGTATGTAGTCTTGTCTGTGTCATGGTCATGTGTACTCGCAATGCGGTTGTTTCCGGCTGCGCGAGTTGTCGCGTGTCAGTCTCTCGTTCTGGTAGGCGCTTTTTCTTTGGCACGCCCATTGCCCGTCTCTTTTCTCCCTCGCCTACCGAATCTCCTGGGATTGGCCCGTCCGGGTCGTTACGAGGGATTTACCCATCTTGCCGGTTGCAGTACGACGCTTCGCCACGTTTTTTTTTTGTTTGTTTCTCTCCCATCATTGGACTCTGCCGTCTGCCCCTCTGGCCCCTATCCTCCACTTCTACTGGCTAGACGACCCAACCGGGGTCACATAGGAGGGGGGGGTTGGACCCCCTCCTGCGGTTCATGCCTGAGGTATTTTTATCGCGAGAAGGGTACAGCAATCCCTTCCCTCGCGACTTACGAAGTCGATTATGGTTTACTAACAAACGAGCTTTGCAGCGCGTCGCTTTCATCCTATACCAGGATTTATTCAGTGAGAAAAAAACTCTCCCTGCCGGGACTCGAACCCATGACCTGGCCCTTAGCAGGCTGCGAGGCTACCCATTAGACCACCGGGGCGACCGTGTGTCGTCTCCACGCGGTCACCCCGCTGGTGCACAGCTCTGTGCTGTCGCCGCAGCCCGTCCTACTGCCGCGCGCCGTGCCCGCGAGGAGATTGAAACCGCCCTCTCCATACGAGGACGTGTATCCGCCGGCGTTCGGGCCGCTCCGCGATCCGATCCCAAGATGGTAGATAAAACACCCTTCTTACTTTGGCAAATAGGAAGTCAACACCGAGAGTTTCCGCCTCTTGGTGACGGAATCGTCGGAACCGTACGGTGGTGGGGACGGGCGGACACCGTCGCTACCGCCGTCCGATGCGTCCGGTGATATCCGACGTTTTTGGTGCTGAGAGGGGCGGGGAGCCGTCCACTGCTGTAGTTCCCCACCTACTTTGTCGGATAGTGGTAAAACGCGGACCTGCTGTCGGGACGTTGTTGTTGTTGTTGTTGTTGTCTTCGGCGGGTTCCGAGCTAAAGACGAATCACCTTTCCCACCTCGGAGAAGAAAAAAAAAAAAAATTG
>CACKRE030003373.1:52026-90211 GCA_902602495.3 Ectocarpus sp. CCAP 1310/34
TCTTACCAAGCGGATGGCTGAAGTGGCAGTCCTCGCGCTTGCACTGGAACCCATAGCGACACTCGTTGTTGCCTCCTCCTCCTCCTCCCCTGTCCCCTCTCCCACCACCTCCCGCTGGCCTGGGATATGCGTGAGGCATCATCCCGCCAGGCACCATCCCAGGTCTCGCACCGCCACCTCCGCCGCCGCCACCAACAGCCCTGCCTGATGGACCGCTTGCACCATTGCTTCCGTTGGGCATCGCACCGTGACTGTTGCTGCCGCCGCCGCCGCCGCCGCCGCCGCCGCCGCCTGCATCGATTGACCGCCCTGCGGGATGAGAGTACCAACAATCTTTCCTGTGGCAGTCCACGCCAAACCGGCAGGGCATCGGTCCACGTCCGTTCATGGTCGCGTCGTCGGTCCTTGTAGCGAGTGCTATTCGATTGTGCTGGGCGCGCTCACGTTCTCTCTTCCCTGTCCTCCGTATTGCTTGTCAGTTGGGATACACGAAGCTTGTTCGCTCCGGATCGCTTGGGGCGAGGGTGTCACAAAAGGTACAACCTCATAGCTGGGGGGTAGTATACTGAATCTGCGGAACCCACCATCCCATCTGCGGGAGGATTTTTTTGTTTTTGTTTTTCCAATCCAATCAATTATGCGTGTGCTGCTATGTGCAATAACGCATGCGAGTAGTGCCGAAGTGTGCCCGTAGATCCTGTAACACTCTACAGCAGAGAGCACCGACACAGCACCGAGGAGGACCTAGAACCAGGAGAAAGTTGCCCTGGACATATGCTGCTGCTGGAGGCTCGATCGTTGAAATTTTGGACACCTTCGTAGTGTACACGGCCACACAATGCTTTCGCTCGTCATTGATTCGGTGGTACAATGTTCTCTCCAAGGCATTGCACAGGCGCGCCACAACTGAGGCAAAGAGAGATTGAAACAGCGTTTTTATTTGGTACATCGCATGTACAGACGCATGTGTGCGTGCTGCCTCCATACGCTTTAAACACCAAATCAAGCCAGAAAATCCTGAAATGACACCGCATCGCACCCACAGACACAAGAAGATATTGCACCCTTCATCGGATCATCCCGGTACACGCAAGTTGGCTTTAGGTATCGACACGGAATCACGAACCTTACCGAGTGTGCAAGGCACACCAGCACTCCGAAAACAACCAAGAACGCACAACACGGCTCCGTGCAGCCACAACACACAGGAGCGAAGTACCACAAGAAAACCATAAGAGGTAGGGGACATAAAGAAATGCCGACCTACAGTAACTTATGTTAACTGTTTGGCGTCTCCGGAGGTGAAAATGGCAGCTACCAAGCGTAAGCAAGAATACCAATGACAGCGATTAGACTAGTTGTTGGTGTTGTCTTCACACAAAAAAAACGTTCCGTTCTCTCCACCAAGCAGTACCTTCTTCTGTCCGTAACAGTCCAACACTTGACGCGGTCGATTCCCGTGGTCAGAGGCTAACTCACCCAAAAGAGGTAAACGCAAATGAATGGACCCGGGGTTCGCAAGTCAATAGAAATCAACGACAGTAGATGCACCCTAATAGCGCCCACGACGATCGCGATAACCGGAGGCGAACACCCTCCATGACTGACTGCAATCTGGACTGCCCATCACCGAAGTCAAAACAGCCAATTATGGCCCTACCGCAGCACAAGCATCAGCCCCACCAACACCATCACCACCGCTGTTGCCGCCACCGTCACGGCCGGCACTAGAATCTCTCATCTCCGCACGAGCTCCGTCGCCTCTCGAAGGAGCGGCGGCCGCGGCGGCACCACCACTACCACCAGCCCTTCCAACGACTCTACTCTCTACCTCTTTTTCTCCCTCCCCGGCGTCTCGTTCGTCGCCACCACTGCCATGAGCGAGGCACGGCAACGGAGACTTGTTCCCGCCTTGTTCTTCTCCCGCCGCACCCGAGGAACTAGTGCCGGGCCCGGTCACGGCGTCAGGATAAATCTCTCTCCACTTGTCCTTCCACGCCTCTATCCCGGCGAGCGCGATCCTCGTCATCCCCGCCGTCCACACGCCCCCGCCCCCCCGCCCCCCGCCCCCCGTAACCTCCTTCGTCTTTGAGACGGCGAGGGCTTTCGCGTGGGCCTCGAGGTCGGCCGCGGTCACGCTCCGGACCCCGTTGCTCATCGCCGCCGCCGCGGCCTCCGCCGCCGCCGCCGCCATCCACTCCCTCACGTTCTCGGTGACGGCGGCGGTCACGTGGCACGGCGCGTCCAGCGGCAGCGGCGGGCCCGTCAGGTCGCGCTGCCTGCCTCTCGGCAGCGGGCCGTTGGCCTGGCGCAACGCCCGGGCCATCTTCTCCTCCTCCGTCAGAACCTTCCGCGGCCTGCCGCGCCTCCGCTTCACGGTGGGGATGTCCTTCTTGAAGACTCTCCTAGGGGCCGGGGGAGCGAAGTCGGCCTCGGTGGCGAGGCCGGTGGCGATCGCCGCGGCCCTCGCGGCCGCCAGCTCCTCGGCCTTCCTCTGGTCGGCCTTTGACCTCGGCTTCCCCTTGCCCGAGTTGCCGTTCCGCCGCCTGGTCTCGTACCTGCGGATGGCCCTGTTTTGATGAGAACGAGCGGAGGGAAACACGGCCAAGGACATTGTCGAAAGCAATTGAAACCAAGGGCCCCCCAAGAGGGCAATCAAAACCGAGGGCGCCAAGAGACAGAGAGGGGGACACAGAGGATGAACAGGTGTTAAAAATGACATGGGCAAAGATGTCCTGGGCACAGAGAACAACAGTTCCGCGCTCGTGAGTCGCCCAAAAAGCATCCTCGCACATCCTAGTCGGTCGAAAGCCTCCAGGTTGGCCCGCACGCACAAATGTTTTTCACCTGAGCCGTCGCTCCTCCCGCAGCTCGTCCGGGTCTTTCTGCATGGCACGTTTCCGCTCGAGCTCTTCCATTCTGTTCGCCTCCCATTGGACGGGGTCGGTAATGCTGCATTTGGTGGAAAAATTCAGGCGAAAATCAACTATAAGCGCCTTCAATCAGACAACATTATCATTCAGGGACCGGAGACACCACAACCAAAGAACAGAAACAAGGGCCTTCTTGCGTAGACTGACAAGACCTAAAGAAATGAACCAAAACTAGCATGATATGTATGTGAATCGATACCACGTAACTTCGATAGACGAGCTTACGTCCTTCCCTATCTTCCAAACCGGTCGTCGGAGAATATCAGCCAGTCTCAAAGACGCAACACAGAAAGTGTCACTGGGACCAAGTAAACCGGGGACCACAGCACAGATTTGGGAGGGAGAGGAGGGGTGGTACTACGAGACCAACGCAGGGAATACACGATGTGGGATACCAGTAGATCCTGGGATCTTTTACCACCTGCTGAGATGGCTTGGTTGGGTCCTTCACGTCTCCAAACACGCGCAACCGAAACACACACCTCAGGGCTATCTTCTGCCTTCGAATTTTCTCGCCCGTAGTGATAACTTCGTACGATCTGCACACAAACAAGAGCGAGCGTCAGGAAGCGGTTGCTGGAGTTCAGCTTCGACGGGACGAAGGCACGGGCGGCTCATGACCACGCCTGGGAAGGGTTGTCCTTGAGATGGCCATATCGGGTGCGTGTCGCCTTTTCAAAGGGCTGTGTACTGCAAAAACATACAAATTCCACACAGGCCCGTTTCGCGTACATTCGTGGAGCTTTACAACACTATTATCTGATATTTTTTCCCTCACGGTAGCCCAAAAACCACAGGTCTGCCCTATGCTCTTCAGCGATAACCGACGAGCTCCAACAGCACGCCGTCGTCATAAAAAGGTAAAACCGAAATAAGCAGACAGAGATTCCACACATAAACACACGCCACAGTGCCCAGAATTCCTACACCAAGGAAGGACCAAACACCACCTTCATCCAACTTGCAACATACAACAGTCGCAGCAACAGCGGCCACCACAACGGCGGCAGCAAAACCCAGCCCACCGAATCGCGTCCCAAACAGTGACTTTATAGCTGAGGAGAAAATCGTCGATTTCCTTCGCCGTCGTCGGGAAGGGCTTGACCTTTCTCTTCCTCCGTTCCGGCTTCGCGTGCGCACGGTGGAGGAAGAGCAAAAAGGTCAAGAGCAGCAGCAGCAGCAGCAGCAGCAGCAGCAGCAGCGATGACGGTGCCCCCAGTATACGGGCAGCATGTGGTACGCAGGACAGCAGCAAAACAAGGCCAGCAAAACGACGGAGTCTATCAGGGGTGCTATGTATAACGCATCGGGAAGAGTCAGGGGGGACAACAAGAGCAACAACGATGACGACGACGACGACAACAAGAGCCAACAGCAACAACAACGACAACGGCAAAAAAACTGACACACTGTCTGCGTCGCGGCAAGCTCACCCTCCTCGTCGAGGGGTCGTGTTCGGCGAGCCTCCTGGCCGCCTGTCTCCTGAGGGCCGCAATCCTTGTCCTGTACCTGCTTGTTTCACAGGGTCCCCCGGAGAGAAAGGCGGCAAAACAACGGGACATTTGAGCACACACACACGGCACGAAACGCTGATGGAGTTGGCAACCCCAAATCAACGCCCAAAGTACATACGACACAACAGCACACATGCCAACAAACAAGCAGGTGCGTGCGTGCAAACCCAAGCGCACAGGTCCTGGCATCACGCTCTCGTACTCTCTGGTTGTTATTTAGTCCGGCGAGAGAGGGCCACTTCTCGTACTGAAAACATACAGTACACAGCTCGGGGCCGGGGCATCGATGCTGCCGACAACACGGCAAGTGTTGAAGATATTAAGGGACTTGTACCGACGTCTCCCGAGGGAATTACCCGAAGGTGACCGGATTGGTCCAGGCAACGGGAAGATGATCGTCTCTCTCTCTCTGTCGGCGATGATGTGTCGGTCCGACCATGGACGTTTGGAGCTCGGTTCGAAACGTGGTCCAACTCGAGATACGATCTGAAGTCGCTGCAGCGATCGATTCCCACCCTTACCGCCTGATACGCGCCACGACCGGGCGCGCTATCTCGCCGACCAGGCGCTCCTCTTTCAGAAGCCCTTCCGCGTCCGTCGCGGTAGAAGAATACTGCCGCAGCACGTCCTGCAGGTCTACCTCCGAATTCATCTTGTACAAACGCAAGTGGACAAAAGTATCAGGAGAATGGTAAAAGGCGTGAAGCGGTGAGGTTGAATTTAGCGGGTGGTGCATGACGCGGGGACTCCAGTGGTCGTGCGTTACTTGTTTCGGTATATAGCCTTGCCGTCCGTAGCGGGCGCCCGGCGTGGATCCCCTTGCGTATGCCAACGAATGCAGCCATGCCTCTACAACAGCGGCAGGCTTTTTTGGTCTAGTACATGTCTCCGGCTGCAGTCCAGTTCTGTAGGATTGACGCAAACCGTTTACATACTCCCTGCCTCGTTCCTTCTGTTGGATGAACCATGCTGATTGGCTCTCTGCGCGGGGGTACTTTTCTCCGGTTGGGTTTCGTGTCAACTTCGACGCGTGAGGCCACGCGCAGGCAGCTCACCAACGTTTCCATGAGGTCGACCGTGTCCTCGATGCGCCTGCCCCGGAAAGCCTTTTGTTGGGCTTTCTCCGCAGCAGTAAGCCGCGCTCGTTTACTCTTGCCGCCCTCACCCTTAACCTGTGTGCCTCCTCCCGTATCCCCGCCGACGTAAACAGCAGCACCGACGCTGGGCGCTCGTTCTCTCTCCTGGTTTCGTACCCTGCCCTGTTTCCCGTCGCGTGGCCCCCTTTGCCCTTCCCCCTCCTCCGCTCCCTCTGTATCCCCGTGTCCGCCGCCTTCTTGGGATGTAGTAGCTCTTAGATAGGAGGAGTGGCGGCAAGAGGTAGACGAGGGGGCCAATAAGAAGCGCGCAAATCTCAGCAGTTTATCACGCTCCGATGTCACGAGGCGTATGCATGCATTGTTTACGGTTCCATGTTCTCGACTGCTCCGAATTCGAAATCTGCATTCAGACGAAATGAGACTTTGCCGTAGTTGATACGTAACGATCAAAAGCTCTGACCCACAGCAGTGAAAAAACAGTACTTCATGCCAGATATTGGGCTCACTTCCTTGGCGGATCGTGAAACTGGGGAGATCAGAAACCGCAAGGGTTCCCCCTAGTCGCTCGAGTGATAAAAGGAACAGAGCTTCATCTCGGATCTTGGGAGAAGCGCAACCTGCTTTCGTTGTCACACACTCCCGACCGCCTTTTGGCAGGGAACACAGCTAGACCTCGAGATGACAATATATTTTGGCCAAAAAAGTGTCCGCGGTTGGTAGCCCAACAGACTAGAGCCAGTTCAAAGCAACCAATCCACGATCCCAAAAACAGGTGGCTACGTCACCAAACGCTGGAAAACACGACTCCACTTGTAACCTTTGTCACCAACACCAAAGCGTACGACGTGCACTGCACACAACACACACAGAGACCGGACCATCAGCACAGGATCATGTGCACTACACTGGCGGATCAGGCGAACTGGAATAGCCTATCAGTTGGAGCAGTAGCGCATGCATGCATGTGCATTCACAGCAGCACCAAAGTCGGAACATATGCGAATGATGAGAGCGGAGGGAAAAGAAACAAAAAACAAAAGAAAGGTGCCGTCAGAGGCAGTTCAAGGTGAAGTTTCTATCCGTCCTGCCGCCGCCCACAAGCTACCACAGGCGATCCTGAGCATATGCGCCGCTAGCCCTGCACACACTGATTCTCGGAAGCCATCAACTTTGCTCGTCCTCAATGAATTGGTCACGATATGTGCGCGAGCGTGTTTAAGAAAAAGCTTGAAGTTGGAGCGTGCGACCAGTTCTTCAGCCGAGTCAGACCCAAATCTCTGGCTTCCACCCAAATTGCGCCCACTAACATATCGGGACCAATTCATCGAGGACGAGCAAAGTTGAGGGCTTTCGAGAATCAGCGTGAGCAGGGCTAGCGGCGCAACTGCTCAGGGTCACCTGTTGCAGCTTGTGGGCGGCGGGAGCACGGGTGACGAAAGGCTTGGAAATGCGCGCGATTTTTCGGCACCCTTTTTTCGCGTGGATTCTCAGGATGTGTCACGTGCCCCGCGCTTTCAAGCACAACGAATGGCGAAACGCTTCGCCGCGGCTGCCTTTTCTGTCTCTGAGCGTGGGCTCGTACACGTAGCTGCAAGGCAAGGTGGTCGCCGTCCTCGAGAGGCCTCTTGCGCATGTCCAATCGTGTCTCCGGTGCACTCCAAAAAGGCGTCGTGGAGCAACGAATGCTGAAAAAAATATACCGAACACGATTTTTAGGGCTCATGTCGAGAATTTTGCCCCCATGAGAGCCCAAACGGGCGCAAGTGCCCCTCAACAGCAACGCCTCGGATCGGGACGCGGTTTTTTGTGCTGTGTGCGCAGAAACCAAAGCTATAAATCACCAGGAACAAATTTTCGAGTTCAAGGGAGAACAATTGAGCACTGGACAAAACCACTCAGAAAAACATACGTTCGCGGCCTTCCAGAGTGTGGAGAGAATAAGTGGTCCTGGCTCTTCATGGCGTCTGTAGTCAAGTGTTACAGAGTACGAAGAGTCAACTCTCCACCTGGAGCCAGTGGTACTTGTTACAGAGTACGAAGAGTCAACTCTCCACCTGGAGCCAGTGGTACTTGCGCCCGTTTTCTAGTCTAAATCAGAGTACATAAGTAATTCGGCCACCGAGTCAACGAAAAAGAAAAATGGTGGTCTGCCCGCTGTTTTTTTTTTATCGTTACGGCGCAATCTCGAGGTCTAACCAGCAGCAGTAGTACCAGGCACATGACGATATGACACCTCATAGGTGCGTTCTGTCCCGTCGCTAGCGCTCACACACGGTCCCTTGCCGAAAGGGGCGGAGGCAAGAGGGCAAGAGAATGATAACGGCAGTATCTCTGGAACAGGGCTGCCCTGCTAGAACACAATCAAAGCTCTCGTGCTCCGCATCCGACGGCGAGCTGTACGATACTGCTGACTGTACTGTAGCGTTTTCAAATGAGCAGTGGCCAAAATCGGGTACACCCGGTCAGAACACGGCCATAATTGGGAACCCCTACAAGACGCTGTTGGGAGCGACCGCATGACACCATCTGATTGGCCGACGCCCACTACCCGACCTTGGCCGTCTTTCCACCGGGTGCACCCGATCTTGGCTACTCGCCCCCCAGAGGGGTATCCGGTTTTTCTTTCCCCTACCCGAAAATGGCTGGGCTGTTCGACCATAACCCATGCACACAATCACGGGTCGGACGCACACCACTGGCACTCGTTTGTCGCCAACAAACAAGTAGCGGGAAGGGAGAGACTTAAGTCAATTTTTTCATGAGACCGTGTGTGTCGCATCTCGTGAGGGAGGTATTCATCCAGCTCTTCTTCTACATCATTTGCACAGACAGACCGCCAGCCGTTCCCCCCAATGGAAATTTCCAACGCCGGCGGGGGGTGGGTCTGCCTCCGCCCGGCGGGCCGTCAGAACGTCCGAAGTCGAGGGTAGGGCGTTGCTGACGTGTACTTGTGTGCATAGGTTTTGGTCGAACAGCCCAGCCATCTTCGGGTAGGGGAAAGAAAAACCGAGTACTCCTCCGGGGGGTGAGAAGCCAAGATCGGGTGCACCCGGTGGAAAGACGGTCAAGGTCGGGTNGTCGAGGGTAGGGCGTTGCTGACGTGTACTTGTGTGCATAGGTTTTGGTCGAACAGCCCAGCCATCTTCGGGTAGGGGAAAGAAAAACCGAGTACTCCTCCGGGGGGTGAGAAGCCAAGATCGGGTGCACCCGGTGGAAAGACGGTCAAGGTCGGGTAGGGGCGGGCGTCGGCCAATCAGATGGTGTCATGCGGTCGCTCCCAGCAGCGTCTTGTAGGGGTGCCCGATTATGGCCGTGTTTTGACCGGGTGTACCCGATTTTGGGCACTGCTCTTTACAACTACTTCAAGTAGCGCCAGCCTGCCTCAAGTGTCCCGCCTCCGCTCACCTGGAGCAAATACTTCGAGGTTTCCCTTGATCACAAAAGACTGGTAGGAATTTCAACCACAGTCTCTCATCTCCCACCAGGAGCTGTCCACTGCTGTCTCCGCCATTGCTCCTCGATGTCCCGCTGCTGCCGTTGATGCAACAACCTCTGGAGACTGCCCCCGCAACAAACGCAACCGGAGGCAAAGACCGCGACCGCGTGACACATGTAACCCATACCAACGCCAATCCAAGGGTTATCCGCCTGTTCGGCCATCCCGGCAGCAGCACCCTTCGCGGGCGATTCATGGAGACTTCATGCATCAACACCACCCTGGCGACTGGTTGCTCATTGCTCTCTGTTCTCCTGGCGGCCTGGCTGCCATGTGCTGGGCGTGAACAGCCACGTTTGTAGCAGACACCTGGTGGCTTGACACAACGGAACCCCTCTCCCACATTACACGCACGCAAACGCCAATATTCATTTTTCGGAGAATCCGTCCCATAGTCTCGCGGCAAAGGATTGAAGAACGAGACCCTCCCAAGCAACATACAGACCACGTTAGCGAAATAAATTCACCGGCAACACCATCTCCTTCGAAAACATGTTGGATAGAGAGACAGGACATCAGACAGCCATACTTCGTTTGACCCACAAAAGAGAGGGAGAAGGAGTGTTGATTCTTCTGTGTGTAGACTTGTCTGTATTCAAGAAAAACATCGATAGGATACACCCAATGGTGCTGCAGGGATTGCATGTGTACCTCCTCGGGCTTGCGTACCCTTCTCTTGCTAATAGTGTATGTGTTCTGTAGATCTTCTGATGGCTCTAGCATTTTTGTGACCACGGACCGAGTCTTTGCTAGATTTTGGGATTAGCAACTGACACGAGTCTAATGTGAAGAAAAACAACAACCCAATAATTGTTATTGGCCACATACTCCAGACATATTCTACACATGAATCATTCGATTTCCGCACAGGGTTCGGAGTCATCGCATGACTCGCAGACTACAGTAGTTGAGTGCCGATCTTTTCTCCTGTAACCACGCCGGGGTGCTGGCACTTAGGCTCCACTGTGTATAGACTAGGGCATTGTCGAAACCACGCCTGCCTTTGGAGGAACGAAGGAAATGAAAAACACCGTACATAGAAAGTCGTCATTGAATTGGATAAGAGAAAAGCAGCCACAAGCCAAGACAACTACCCTGTGGCACGATTGCCAAGTGACTGTGTGCCGCGTGTGCGCGCAACTCGACGGCGGGACAATTTCGGTTTCTGTTTTTTCCGCCAACGGACGGGATTTCATATTTCGCCGCGTGCTATTTCGCCACCTATTTGGTTTGTGCATGTATGTGTGTTCCCCTCCAATGATATCCGCCGCCCTACCTGTGGTTGACTGATGTGCGCGTGTGTGTACGTTACGTGTGGGGCCTGCAACCGCAGCACAACCGAGGCACCCGTTATAAACACATGTGATCGAGCCCCGCACATCCCGGAGCTATCACACAAGGGTGCGTGTCGAATATCCAAACCAAATGATTTTAATTCGATTTCTGCATACGGCCCAGATTGATCGCGCCCCTGTGCGATGAAAAATGGAATGACGAGAATCTCTACAAAACGGCCGCACGGGGGTGCGATGAATCTTTCGGGAGTCTGTCTCCTTGGTAGGAGTGTGGGGATGAACGCAGGAGAGGGGTTCGCGGATATCGCCATTCTCAACGTGCATCCGGGACAGAGACGTGTTACGCTCGCTCGGCACACAGTATCGATACTGCAGCCGGTAGCAAAGGGATGATTAACTTACATGCAAGAAGCAACCGTTTGGATTACCATTGATGGCTGCTGCCGATGTGTCTGAGACGTGCTCGCCAATGGTGAATGAATGCTCATCTTGTTTCAAGAAGGGCGGATGGGACCTCCATAGGACGGCTCTAAAGCAAACTAGAGGTATTAGCAACATATTTATCGCAAGGCGCTTCGGCATACGCAGGCCACACCCGTAGCAACATTGCTTTGAAACACCCCGCGTCTCACCCATTCGCACCCCTGCTAGAACGAACGACAACGTCGAGGTTCGAGCTTACGTTGACTCCCGAGCGCGAGGAGGGTATGTTGAGTCTCATCCGCTCTTGTCCTGAGGTTCGTTCGCCGATGGAATAGCGCGATCGAACAACGTGATACTCCGCATGTACATGCGATGCAGCGGCCAGCGTTTTCTGTTTTCTGCACGCCACGGCCGCGCTCACCTCCATCGCACACCAGGTAAAGTGTCAACGGGCCGTGAATCTCCAAGACAGCAGGTGGGTTAAAGACGAAGTGACACCAAGCGTTGACACTGTGGAGGCAACGGTGAAAAACTCATTCATATATATGTACAGTCTATATATCTAAGCTAAACATCATCCACCGGTTGGGAGTAGTACGTCCAATTTTCCTTGAGCAGGTCACTATTGCCTGAGAATCTGTCGCAAAGTTCAAGAACGATGGACAACATTCTGTTTCCACGTAAAGGTGGTTGTCGGCAGTGCCTACCACACTTTTCAAGAAATTTGGTCGGACTACGAACATCGGAAGGGTGTTCTGGCGTCTAGAGAACATCATCAACGCACTGGGAGGAGACACCCCATCATGAAAAATCTGCGTAGCGGCACCCTTGAACTCCTCCCAGACCGTATTTGGGACGCTTGATCGTCTTGGTCGGTCCCACGGGGTTCTAGGAAGGAAGCCGGAGCGAGGATGAGGTGAGTGTCAGGTTGTGCTGGCCTGCCGAGACCATGTGGTAGACCTTATTGCATGGAAGGCGTGTTTCTGCCACCAAATCCCATCCTCAATACATGCGGAACTACACTTCAACGGCAAAACGCTGCTTCACAACGGCCTTCAGGAACGTGTTCAACCCCAACAGCGGGTAGAAGAGAGAGAAAGATGGGCCGTCGTATCGCAGAGGGGGCCTAAGGAAAATAGCAGGCAGTACAAAACCCGTGCTGGTGCTACTAAAACAGACACACGGCAAACGGCATCGCCCCCTTCATAAGTCTCTTTCTCAACACTCAGCCTCTTGTGGTGTTATTCGACCGGCAATCAGTTCTCGTGCAGCAGTGCACGTAGCCCTCTTGAGAAGGCACACAATACGGACTCATCGGGGTTTGTGCCTTTGGCAGACAACCTCTCCAAAACACCAAGTAATTATGGAAGGATGTTGGCTGCAAGTGAATGTCATGCAGCATTCGAACATCTCTAATCGTCGACAGTTCTTCATAAAAAAATAAGCCCTCACGATGCAGAGCAGTTTGCTTGTGTCTTGAAGAGAAAACGCGAGGTTCATTCTCGAGGTTTAGAAATATCGATACAGTCAAACAAACTGTCATCGAAAACGAAATTTCGTGGCCTGGCAGTTGGCATTAGCTCTGGCAGTCGGCATAAGCTTGACGGTCCCCCAATCCATCCAGTCGCAGGGCACGTCGTGCCACGGAGTATTTCGATGCATGGGGGCATTTGAGCTTGTAGAGCGGTGCCATCTTCAGCGTGATTTTGCCTTTGCGTCTCCTGGACAAATCTGGGCCGAACCGAGAAACTCGAGACACGAACGGAATACGACGTTAGATTGATGTTCTTGGCGCTTAGCGCTCTCCAGTATACCAAACGCGGCGTCAAGACTGGTTCTTTCCTGGAGATTGAAGATTGAATCGCCACTTCGGCCAGAATCGATACTGACAAAGCTACCGTCCTCGTGCCGTGCGTTCCTGGTTGAGAGAGAGCGGATGCGCTTGCTCACGTTGTCTCGGTAACCACAAGCGTCGAAGTTGACTTGGATATGACCTCGAGGATCGGATTAACTGAAGATAGAAAACGCAGAGACGCCATCGCGTTTGGCCGAGCTGCCGCCGATGAGCATACATATTCTTCCGATCGATTTTCACCTAGGCGGGGCGGTGGGAATCGCCCCGAAAATGTGTGTGGCTTTTGCACACTTCGTTTTTCGTCTCGTTCTGTTAGCAGTGTGAATCATCGAAAAATACATCCCCGACGTGTTCGTTTCAGGTATTATTGGACCGGTCCATATGTTGTTTTCAAAGGTTGAACCATCAATCGGCCGATGCGTACACAGCATGTAGTACCAAGGTATGTGTATAGACATGTGTGTGTCGTCAGCTGTCGTTGTCACCGCGATCTTGAGCCCCTGCGTGTTTCCCCCAATAAAACGAGTTTCAAGGTGGTTCATCATGCTGTGACCCGGTGTCTCCGTGTCCGAGGACGGCATGTACCTGAGTCGTGCACGAAACAATATTCCTAACCGTGTTCTTGGAAGCTTAGTAGAGAAACCCGCGAAACTCTAGCTAGCTCCATTGGAAGAATGGAGAGATGTTTTTACCCATCAGAACCAAGGTAGGAGAGCGTGGCACCGCACGAACGGGCAAGATGTTGTAGGCTAATAATGTTTTCCGATGAAAGCTGAAGAAACGACGAGATGTAAAGACAACCCGCCGTTACACGCACACGCACACACCCCCAGCGGCAAGCAATGTCTACTCCTACTGCATACAGAACACCAAGTTCCAAGTTACCATTGACGAAACCTTCATACTTTCAAGGCGTCGGAGCATGTTTCGACAGCCGAGAGAGTGAAACCGTCGGTGCGACTCAGTACAATACTTTCTTGGTGTTTCCACCAACATGAGGCCTTGTACAACGTACAACAGACCGGAGGACTACAACTCTGATGCCGCACCTGGTGAGCCCATATTGAACGTAAGTCTGATGGACTCGGACGCTCTTTGGACCTGTTTTCTCCGTCACATTTTCCTACTCGGCAACGTTCTCTTGACAAAACCTTGCCAAACTTCCGGCCCCGGCGTTCTGGCCTCTCCCTCGACCACCCTACTGTTGTCGCGCTCAATGGGCATGTATTTCTACAACGATGCACCCTGAGCAGTAAGCGATACCCCTTGTTTTTATCATATTCTCAAGGCGACCATCAGACCTCAAGCGACGGAATCATCCCCGGCCGAAGGTTCCAGCTGCCCCTTGCCCCCCGTGCGCAGGTTGCCCCCATTCCCCATCCACTGCTCCCACGACGGCGGCGGGTGTCGATGCGGCTCATCAATCATGATTTCCGTCTCAAATGTAGCCGTCGAGTCTTTCTCCATCTGCCTAAGGTGAATCACTCGTTGTAGCTGCGCTCGCCGTAGATCTGAGGCTTGCCCGACGCGGAAGTTGCTGAAGCCTGTCCATCAAAAGCTGACCAGCATTTCCCGTTCGGCGTGAGGGACGGCGTACGGGACCCGTCTGTTGAGGTTCCTCAGACGTAGCGCGCTCCGGGGGAGATGTCTCCGCCTGCATGCAGATCAATCCCCGATCGAACAACGCGCAAAAGGACGTGAGCGGTTGTATTGAGATACTTTTTCTGTCAGGGGGTGGCTTCGAAGGCTTGGAGTGGTCAATATACTGGTAAGCAGCGAGCGGCACGTAACAATCACCGTTGACAAAAATTGTAGCTCTCTTGTTGGGCATTATCTCCAACATTCTAGAGATGAAATCGCAGCCTCCAAAAGCTAAGGTGCGGTTGGGGAGGTCTGAGAGCGCTGTAAGACATCCTCGTATTAGCATAGAATGATGGTTGAACACGGGGCATGGATCTACGGAGATTATTGTGGTAAATTGCGGGGAAACAGGGAGTTTCTACCTGGTTTCTTCGGAGATTCGATGGGTGGTCGGAACTGCGTGACGGGTAGGTGGGGGTATGCACTCTTCTCTCATGGTGGGACTCCGGTTTCTACTCCCTTTTAGTACATGACTGCCCCATCACGGCCCTCACTGGCCGAGCTGCGTTTCTCAACGAACCAACAAGCTTTGGCCTACCCGGTTTGTATCCCTAAGCCCTAAACCCAACAAGCGCGATCAAAGTAGATTGTTGTCCAACCGTAATAGCACGCCAGACCGTTGCCACATAACGTGAAAACACGTCGCTTCCTCACTAGCTGGAAAAAAGGGTAGGAATCGCAAGCAATAGCCAAGCATTAACAACACGTCGAATTTGCCAGCGATATTAAGAACTCATGTCGACCCTCTTTGGGTTAATTGCTCGCCCCACCAAGCGATAGAAATAATGGTGGACAACCTCTAACCAACAAGGGTAAGGGTACGGTAATTTGCCCATTGCAAGGTCAAATCAGTATCAATTTTTCAACGCCGTAGGAACACATTCATTCACCTCTTTGTCCGACATGGGTTCCAGAATGCTGTGGCAGGGCGCGCTCGTCATCGCCACGGGCACATTATCCCAAGGCTCTATCATGTCCATGACGAAATTCTCACACTCGGGGAAGAGCGTGTGGACAAGATTCTTGAAGCACGCACGGTCGCTCTCTGGAACTGGGATGCGAATAGTGTGTCCGCCGCCTGCTTCTCTGATCAAGGCTCCTTGTTGGTCGTCCGTGACCCACGCGGCTCGCTTCCTCATGCGCATCACGTCCAGGATTTTGGAGAAGCAGCTGGGGTCGCAGTCGACCTTGCGACGGCAGTCCCCACTGGTCCTGCGGCCCACGCCTTCATCGTTTACCTCGCCGTCGTCGCCACAGCCAACCGGCCGGTCTGCAGCACCCAACCAGGAGGAGAACGCGGAGTCCGGACAAGCCTCCAGGGTAGATCGAAGAGTCGTCACGGACATCCCTCTCACGCTCAGCTCAACTACGGCGTTCTCCTCGACCCTCGACGACGCAACGCCCGGGCCGTAGACGATCGCTAACGCTCGAGCGGTGGCCGCTGCTCTCTTCTTGGCCTCCTCGAGCTCCGTTTTGGCGTAGGCCAGCGCCATCTGCTCCTCCATCAGCAGCTCCGCAAGAGAAGAACCGAATTGCAGGGCGTACGCCGCCTCAATCTCGTCGGCGCTCCTGTCGGGATGAAGAAATTGTTTTCGCTTGTCCGGGAAGATAGTATTTTGAGGCGGCGTTGTGGCGACGGGAGCAACATCCTGATGTTCTACCCTGGCGGTTTTGTCAACCCGGAAAACCTCGATTTCTGCCACCTCCTTTCCGTCCAGACCGACAAACGGAGAATCTTCGTCGACATCGTAGAACTCTCCTCCGGTTGAAAGTGTGCAGCCGGAGCTCCCGCTCTGACCTGCGCCTTCGCTGAAGGTCACGCACATGTCTTCGAGGCCAAACGCAGGCCCTGCGCAGACGTCTGCCGTTTCCGGCCAGTGTATGGCGCAGGATTCTTGTCCTTCCTTGATGCTCCACTTCTTTGCCGTTGGGAAGGCCCCGCCAGGAGAATCAAGCAGAAACAGAAAGGCTGAGGATGAGCGCTGGTTTCCAGTCTCCATCCCAACTTCTTGGGGAACTATCTCGATATCCGAAAAGCCCCCGATCACACTGTCGGGGCGCCCATCGTCTGACTTGACGCGGATAAGCGTTATCGTCTCGGACACGCCGCAAACACACTGCTGGAATGGCCCTGTGGAGAAGCCGTCCCGCGAAGCGCGATAGAGAAGGTGCAACCCCGCCGGGTCCCCTGGGCACCAGCTCCGCAGCAAAGAGCTCCACCGAGGTAGCTGAAGCGGGTTGGTTATGGTGGTGCCACCTGCTACAACCATGCCCTTCGTGTTTGGGCAAGCGGGGATGACGTTGGACAGTCCGAGCACGTGTGATATGTACAACAGGTACGGTTCCTCGTGGGCCGCAACAGCCGCTGATGGCCCTGCAGCAGAACGGAAATGACGCAGCGAAGCTGTTTCTTTTGTTCGGGTTGTGTAGCCACCCCTGAGCAAAGTGTGGATTATATGCTTCACGCAAGCGGGAGACTCGTCCAGCACGATCCGTCCGTCCGCGTCGCGAGGAACTCGCTCGTCCCACATCTGCTCAAACAGCGCACCAAGGACGGAGCCCTTAAACCCCTCTGCTTCTGCGATAAGTGACCGGTGTACATTTGCCGGTACGCCTCCAATATTCAGCCGGAGAACGCCCTCGTTGCCGGTTGTAGGCCGTACGCCAACATCAACCAAGTACTGTTGGTGTCGTTCCCACCCGTTCTCAAGATCTCGCCAAGGCTCGTCCATTGCCGAAATGGCCAAATCGAGTGCCGCGTTCAGCTGCTTGATTTGAGCACTTGCCGTCTCCCGGAAGGCATCCCGTTGCTTGAAATGGCGGCGAAGCATCCTGAATGACGACAGGCGTTGAAATGAGTTCTGCGGTAAAGTCACCGAACGAAAAAGGCATATGAGCTCGTCGTATCGCCTACACGTATGAATATGTTCCTGCAGCGGCATTGTTGTCAGAATCGTGTAGATGCCAGCGTGTGGCGATAGACGAAGCGAAAAAGGGCTCCAGGCATACCATTCCCCGTCCAAGGCACATGCGGTCTCCTCTCGTGCGGGTGTAAGCTCGTCTTGAAAGAGGGAACATACACCATCTCTCCTCCTTGCAGTTGGTCTACCCGCCCATACACCATAGATAGCGTCGAACAACCCAATCCACTTCTGCAAACGCACGGCCGCCGTTGGACGACGGCAGAAACGGACAGCAGTGCAGTACATCCCCACGAATGACAGGTGGAGCAGCACTGTTACGGCACACGCGAGAAAGCTCGTAGACATTCAGCACCATTGTGCAATGCTTTATAAATATCCCGGAAAATGGGCGATATTTTGCAAAAGATACCAGAAAGAGATGTACGAGGTCAACTTGACGAGGTACCAAATCCTCCACTCAAGAAATGCCTACGGCCCGCCACGCTCACAACACACACCCCCCCCGACGAAAGACAGAAGAGGCAAATTCACTTCTTCGTCCAGAGGAGGATTAGATTGTCGCCCACCTGAATGATGGATACACATGCGATGCCCGCCGTTGATCTAGGCACGAGGTTGGTTTGTCGTGCAATCCACCGCCTGTGCCAGCACAAGCAGTGCATGTTGCGGTTCCTGCGAGGTGTCCGAAGAACGCGGCGCAACTGTTGCTGTTTTGTTGCGTTTCATATGCATACCGAGGATGGACGAGGGATGAAAGGATGCAAAACGAACGGGGACGGATGATATGTCATAGGCAGCAGCAGGTCGGTTCTCAAATCTACTGGTGCAGTAAAGTGGGAGCGATCTCGTTCTTGGTTTGTCCTCGATGAGGCTGGTTTCACCGTGGAACGTTATCAGGAGAAAACCGCTATCTACACGCAGCAGTCTACATCTCTCAAGCTTTAGTCTAGTCTACAGAGGCACACAGATCTCGTTTGAATGAGGATACGTGTCGGAGACAGGTGCTCTCATGGTAATTGGAAGCAGCCATCGCCATGGAGGGGCGTCTCAGGTCGTCCCACTCAACAGGTGAACGGAAATTCCAAAAGTCGTAGGAGAAAATTGGAACTGTAGTTATTATCTTCCGACCCTTAGACTATTGCCGCTGATGACGAGAGTAGGAAGATGTGGAATCGGCAAGCTAAGCACCGCAAGTTCTTTACCCACTAATGATTTGCACCGCCTACACCCTTGCCTATGGTGCCGCAAGCAGCCTACAGCACCGTCTTCTGCTATCCATAATTACCCAAAGATACCGCATATGCAACGAATTAGCGTGCGCCGAACCCGTCCTCCGAAGACATAGACTACTGTCTAGACTAGTCTAGTCTACACGTGTTTGTATCAAAAGGGCCGAGATGTTTCGCACGCATGCACATAGTCTAGACAGCACCCAAGCTCGGCTTCCCGCAAGTATCATTGAAATCTTGATTGTGAAGTCCTCAAGCCATATTTCTTCTCGGTGATTGTGTCCGGGGTGGTAGTTCTTCACCTCATGATGATAACTTCTACTGCTGTACACATAGACTATTGTATGGCATTTCTTTACGTACATGTAGGCATGGTCTGGGGCTGCTGTTGTGATCACCTGCATCGTTTGGTGTGCACGTAGGCTTTTGTCCGTTGTTGGCTTTCCCGCCGCATTAACACGTCCCGGTATTGAATGTTACTTAGAAATAAGAATATCCAGCGCCACATGCCGACTTTCTTCTTGAGAACGGTATAGTCTAGATACAAAGGAAATCTTAACAGGGAGGCAAGTCATGGAACGAGTCTCCCGTGAACGATTGTAGGATGCTAGCTTTGATACGAAGTACGTCGATTGCTGGGTTTAAGGACACTGGTAGAATCCAGCTATTGCTGCTGTAGGTCAAAACAACCACGCGACGCGGATCGCCGTTGAAATGTGAAACTTGTGGTGCGCCATGTCCCCTTGATATACCTGTCTCCGCCTCGCCTCCTCGTTGTACAGTCTACCATGAGTAAAATTCCGCCTTGCTGCTGTTTTCCGAACAACCCCGACAACTCTATCAACAGAGAGCCGACAAACCGGGCATCGACGGAGGACGGCCGCTCTTGGTGTCAAAAGGTAGGCACGTGCAGGGTATCTTACACAGTAGAGGCGTAAACCTGCAGAAAGCGTTTGTTTCGTCGTGTGCGGAATCTGCTTTTCGTGGTGAGACAGACGCGCTTTTTGTGTCGAGAGACGTGACACATTCAGGTCGCCGAGTTGATGCGCTGAGGCAATGTTATAATTACACACATCAACGCATTCTGATGGTTCGAATTCGCCGGGTACAACCCCAACAGCTCTGGACATGTCACTGGCTGAAACCGATTTTGTCCCATGAAGGAGTTGACGCTCTAGGGAGAGACCAGACTGACTACAACCGAAGCCGGCCACTCGGAGTTTATTCACCAAAGTCGACAAGGCTCTCAAATATACTCCATTGAAAGTCTACCCTACACGATCTGTATAATTCATAATTCGTTGTTTCAACACAGCATCGACAGGAGGAATCGCAAATGCTGTAGGATAATCAAACGACGACACTTGACGCCTTTTATTGGGGGAGTTACACCACCTATTAGTTGGCGAATCTAGGCCACCTTCTACCTCGGAAACGAACACTGGACAAGTTGATTTCGCAGTAGGCTCCTCCGAAAAATCGTACTAACTACAAAGAGGACGCGCCATTTTTTTTCAGTTCTTGTAACGACGCAGGAATATCTCCTCGTTCGCATCGACCCCTCTGGCTCTTGCCGCACGGTTATTGACTCCCCCATTCCCTCCCCGTGCTGGTTATAATCGACGAAGTCAACACGCAACTCCCCCAGGGGGCGTTGGCCAGAATCACCGTGCGATCGCTCACGCGAGTGCTCCCAAGAAAACTCAAACGACCGCCCTCGAGCCCGCTCGGGAGAATCGCCGCGCAACCGCTTCAGCGAAAATTCACGCCAAGCCTCGATTGGGAGGCAACGGGTGAGCGAGAGGTCATGGGCAGCCATAGAAGGCACTCTGAAACTCTGCGAAAATTGCGGTGTTTGCGTTCTCGAACTATGGGTCGGCTAAGGCTCTCACATTGCACCATCCTACAGCTGACTGGTTAGTGTGTACAGTCTCGAGCGTGCCAGCTCTGTTGTTGTTGTTCCTGCATTAGTAATAACGCGCGCGACAGCAGTGATATTGTGCATTCCCCCTGTCGCCTTCCTAGCAGACTCAAACAGAGTTGACAACGCGTGCCTCAAACGATTCGTTGAGTCGCATGTCGCTCGCCGACACAACGCACCACATATATGTCGCGCCCGGTTTCGGAGACGCCCAAAAGGCAGCAATGGGAGTACGTGGATTGAACAATGTAGTTGTGATTTTGATCGATAGCACGAACTGGACGTGTGTGTTCTGTGTCCACCGTATGCGAGCGTAAACCGCACACCGCGGGTCTTGATTTTTCCCACCTTTTACTGCCGCCACCTCTGTGCTGTACGTACCATGCAGCCGTCTGCCGAAGCTCAGATAGACGGGAAAATGTCTCAAACGACCCCATCATCCAAGCGTGCATCGCAGCCCGCGCTTCTTGGCAATCCAGGAGTTTCGGCGGCGGCTGTAGCGACTGGGGCCAAGAAGCGAAGACAGGTAGGCATAGGAGCAGGTCAATGTTCCACGATGCTCAACCTCCGGTGGACTACAACCTTGGAAGCGGCTCTCTTCTTCGTCTTTCTGTTTGGTTTCCTGCCTTTCCGTTTAGCTCTTTTGGACCGTAAATCTCGTTCTCCTTCCGTTTCTTTCGCCCTCTCCCCCTCAAAACTTAGCTCCTGTGATTCCTGTTCACGCCCTTTTAAGTTCGTCGATTCATCAAACCTCGTACTTGCCTTGCGCAAAAAAATGTGGATCCGAAGGTGGGGGCCGGGAAGCGGGAAACCCTGCGTCCGCTTCGTGTCTTGACTCGCCACACGATACGGGGCCCTCAAGGGGGGAAAGGGGCCGACAAAGACGACATCTTAGTGGCGAAGAGGGGGGGTGGAAGCCTCAGGTCGCCTTTGGGCTCCCCAGCCGCAACTTCTCGCAGGAAGCCAGGGAGCCCCGGAAGCGAACATCGTTCTCCCATGGCGAGACTACGGACCGGCGGGATAGCAGTTCAGGCGGTAACAACCTTCTCCAGTCTCCAGGGCCGCGCCAGTGGCGGCGGGAACAGCTTCGGAGGGCCGGGCGGAGTGGGCGACGGTGGAACGGTGCCCGCACTAGGATCCGCCCAAGAAAAGGCTTTGGTTGCGGAACGGAAGGTCTGCCCTGCCTGTTGACTGAGAAACGCCGTTGCTTTCCAGTACGTTCTGTGAGCTTGTGGGTTTTTTCCGCACGCCAAATATTGAGTTGGATGTACACTCCAAGATGTCCGTTCTCTCAGAACGTGTACCATGGTGTCGTTGCAAAGGTGCTGCGGCTAAAGGTTGTAGTTCCTTCACTACAAGGAGGCTTGGTAATGTAGAACATCGGGGTAGCCAACAGGTAAAACATACCATGGTAAAAGTTTTACTCCACATCAGGCTGCTGTGTAGGTTTCGGAGTGAAATGTGGGCGTATACAAACTGTGGTAGTTGATCGTGGTCCAATCTTCGAGCAGAGTATTATTCTTCACGAGCGGGAGAGCGGAAGGAGAGGTCGCGTTTCAGAACAGGACGGCGATAAAGTTTGTATTCCCCACGACCATGAGTCCATTGATTTCGAGACAAAATCGACAGATAAGCGCTGGGTCCCAACGTTGGGGGATTGCTCAATAGCCACAAAATGCAATTCTTACGTTGCATCGACACATCCACCAGGAGAAACGGTTCATGTCGTCAGGTTTTCCGTTGCTCATGAATGATACAAAAACACCGAGCGATTCCGGCATGTGATCAATCGCAACTCCGGGCTTGATTAATAGAGAGGGTCATGATACACCAGTTGAGGGCGTGGAACTGTATCATGCTCTTGCACTATAGCAGCCCGGTGTTTGATAAATTTATGCAACCAACAGGACGCTGTGTAGGGAGGGGTTGTTCATGGTGACACACACGCGGCTGACGGGTTGTCAACAACGAGTCCATCGCACAACGTCAAAGTCCCGAACTCATTTGCTGGACTCAAAAAGTGACGTAGGTTTCGCAAGTGCTGTCTCTGGCCAATGCAATACGAAACGACGAAATTTATGCAACATGTTAACCGAGAAAATGATGGGGCCGCGTTGTTCACTTCGTGGACTCGCTCTCCTACGGCAGGAGGGGAGAAACCGGCATCCAGGTCCGACTTTGGAAGGAATTGGCGGGCGTGGGCCTGCATCATCGGCCATGCTTGCTCTAAAGACACACAAGTGAGAATTCGGATCTGTTGGATAGGGGTATCCAAGGCCTACGTGGGTGATGACGCCGAACGTCTCGAGCCCAACCCGTGCGTTTCATCCCGGTGGAAGAACGAAACCGAAAAGATGCGTGATATTTTCGTGGATGCCAGGGAATCGTTGCTGATTCTTCTTTCCAGGCAGAACAAAGAACACATTTGAGTAATACATTTTGCCAACACTTCGTGAATCAAACCTGGAAGGTTCATTGGGTACATCTCCGAGCGACTGGATCACGCCTGTCTTCGATCGGCGTGTTTTTCGTCCTTTCATAGCTGTTGCAGAGATCTCCGTAGCACGAGTCAAATGGCGATCTATTAAAGTTTGCGTTTGAGTCGCTTCACTGGATTTACCATCCGTTGACTAGAGTCAGCATATCTAGACCAAATTTGTTCAAACCGTGAAATCTGTGTGTGCTGGGCCTAGCTTATGCCAGGAAATAAATTAGCAGGGTCTGGAATGGCAGTTTTGCATGGGTGAAGCTCTTTGCCAGGCGGCCAATCTTATCAAATGATTGAAAGTGGGCTTCATGTTACACAGGGGGGGTCCGTCGTTGGTGAGTCCGCATATCTGCATCGGCGCAAGAGAAGACGCAAAGAACCTCGAAGCCCTAAAGGAGCTAGGTGTTACCCACATCCTCAACTGCGCCAAACAGCTGCCGAGTTCACACCCCAGGGAGTTCGTTCACGCACGGCTGGAACTAGCAGGTCAGCGAAACGATAACGATTGGGCCGCTACCGCCCAATTTGAGATTCTGTTCTGCCTCTGTTGCGCCACCTCCAACAAGTGCCTTGTGTGGTTACCTCTTATCGCGACGGAGCTCGTTGGCTCTCCCTCCAGGATTGATAGGCTCGGGGCCAGGGAAAAATCAGGGAAAAAGAGAGAACAATCTAGGTCGTCAAACTATGAAAATCGAAAACCGTTTCCAGCACGCGCCCTCTCGATAGCTCAGCTGCTGAACGTGTTGACCAAGAACAACAGCTTCGCACTTTGAGTCGGTAGCAAGCAACTTCAAGCTGGAGTCCGTGTACTGGTTGGACCCAGCACAGGGGAAACAAATCAAGACGTCGTCAATGCGTGAGGGTTTGTGGGGGAATAACTCCCTCAATTAATCTCGAACACAATTCTGCGAACCATCCAAACACACACCCTAACGTATGTGGGCTCCATGAGAAAGTTGTTTCGTGTAGATCCCGTTTCATTTCGTAGCATCACTTGCGCCCCGCCCTGCCTCAATCCTATTTTTCCTGAATGGGCTGAACTTTCTTTCTCCTCCTCCTGCCCGTTAAAAAACGTGTCGGGGCACGTCCTTCGCACCAATCGCTTTCATACTGTAATGTTTCGCCTGCCGGGGTTTCTAAGCCATGCGCGTTTTGTTCTCATCCTACTGCGTGCATCGTAAAGACACAAGCGAGCAAGAGCTGGCACCGTTTCAGAAAGCTGGAATCTCGTTTCTCCGACAGGTCGAGGACTGCGGCGGCCGTGCTCTCGTACACTGTATCGCGGGGTAAGAGATGGGGAGCTGATTACTACTGCAGTGGACGTATAGATTGGACGCGTAGAGCAGATGCCAAAGGTTGGGCGAGTTAGTCATGACCTTGGCCTTCGATAGGTCGACACCTTCCGTGGTCTCTTGCCATCTCGGCGTGACAGAGAGAAAATACCACGTGCCCTCTAAGCAGGGACGGACGAGGACTGATCAAAATATTTTCACCGGCCACGCACCAATAGAGAATATTATCAGGAGTGTTCGGCGAGACCCACACCGAGCCAAAGGCACACAGGCCTCGAACCTTAGACTACACGAAACTCTTGCCAAACTCTTTCACTGGATACATTCTCCAGGTGCTCTCGTTCGGTATCCATAGTGCTGTTGCACCTTATGGAGGGCCATCGGATCCGACTGAAGCACGCATACGAGCACGTCAGATCCCATCGCATGGTAGCTCAGCCCAACGAGGGGTTTCGGTTCCAGCTGGCGACTACCGAGGTACGGAATATGTTCTCTCGAAACTCCAAATTGACATGGAATAGGACCGCGTCCACCGCGCGCAGTAACATGAATGTCTCGACACCTGCCAACTGCCAACGAACAAATGACGCTCTCAACAACCCCTAACCTGGCGTGGGCTTTGCAACAGGCTATAGGGAGATGAAATGCGCGTTTTTTGTCTCCCACGGGAACATGAGGAATGACCTTGGGTGCTGTAGCAGGTACACCAACCATTGTTCCTTCACGCACTCCAGATGTCAAGCACCAGACGAGTGTCCTCCGTATAGCGCCCTTCTTCGTGTCCCGTCCCACTACGAGAGAAAAATACAGCACAAGAAGGACAGCGACGACAATCAAGTCCCCCCCGTCCCCCACCGCCCGGATTCATATGTCCATGTCGTATTTTCATCTTGTGGCGCTTAAAGGTGAAGATATTCGGGTCATCTTCCGTCAGCCGCGATGCGGACAGCACATGGAACTTCTACCGGTGGAACGAAGTCAAGCAGGGGGTCCCTTACCATGCCACTGAGCCTCCGCAGTCCTGTTGCGGCTGCACCATGGCATAAAATGTCCGTGAATGCAGTTCGGGTTGTACGGTGCAAATCAGGCGGCACAGCAAGCACCGCTTGATTCTATGCCGTAGAGCACGAGGGCGAACGTCGCACAGAGCATATTTCGGGTAGTCGATCCCTCAAACGCGAACACGGCCTGACAGCGTGAGCGGCGCTAGTAGGGTGATTTGCCAAGCCGTTTCCCTGTGCGTCTGGGCGATGGGCCTAGTCGGTTAAGAACACGACAGCTGGACTCCCCACTTTTGCGGCAAAGGGACAGAAGATAGGTAATCTTTCGTCAGATGTGCCATTGTTTCGATCGGTGGTTGCTTCCTGCTCAATCTCTGAGTCAGGGCGGTGAGGTCTTCGCTCGTGTTTGGGTTGTTTTCCTTAGCTTGCTCGACTAAGGTTTTACCTGTTGTGTGGGATTTGGTGGTTGCCCGCGTCGTGAGGGTCGTTTCGGAGTGTCTTTTTTTGTCGATACTAGGTGAGAGCGTCGCCCCCGAAACCTGTTTTCCTTTGTGTTGAGTACTATCGGTCATGTGGAGAGACTGAGTAGAGCTCAGAACGGTTTCAACATGAAACCGTCAACACCAACACCAACACCAGCAACAACCCGAACCCCAACAAGAACAAGAACAACAACAACAACAACAACAACACAACTGTACTGGGCCCGGATGCACACAAAAAACTTCCCCCTGGCTACAGCAGTTTATTGTCAGTTCTGCGCTATACAGACAACGAAATGTTTGCGTCCCATGTAGGTCTTGTTAGTGCTGCGGCACATCCCGTGGTCGGTGGCGCATTCATTGTTTGGTGGTGTTAGGCTTGTGCCGGCACCCTTTGGTGGAGCATGACGTCGGTGACGTCTCCCATCATTGTTCGTAGGTATTGATGGTGTCTGAACCCCATCAGGCGCCTACGATCCATAAACCCCATTCCGTTTCTGGACTTGCAGATTGTTCCACCGCACCCGTGCCCTGCGTACCCCGTACGACGGCCGGAGTGGGTTACAACATTTCATCATCATTTGTACGACGGGTGGTGTGTTAGAGGGCCGGAATCTGCCATACCGACAGGTCACGCCCGCGGAGACAAAAAAAAGGGATACGGCGTTCGGAATCCCAGTGCTCGTCCCACACCATCTTCGCCGTCTCCCCCTGTTGTGCCGACCCACTTCCCTTGGAAGACGCCCAATGTTGATGTTCGCGGTCGTGGGCAGTTTGTGTCGACGTCGAGTCTGCGGTGGCGGCAGGAGTAGCGGCCGAAGTTGCTGCTGTCCTACTGCTTGCCACCGCCCGGGGCGGTGGTTGCCGTAGGGGCGTCGAGTGCGTGCTGCCAATCCAGCGACTGCCGTCCTCGGCAAGGCGGGCGAACACGTCGACCAAAGCCGGCACGAGGAGGTTGAACCGCGGCTGAAATTCCGTGGCCTTGCTTTCAGGCATAGGGCGTGGCTGGTTCCCTGCGATTGCGTCGGAGCTGCCGATACCATTCAGGAGTCGTGTTGCGTCCCCGGCGACGTGTGGGTCGGCTCTTGAGGTCATACGGTTGTCGCTGGTGTTACTTTTCCGGTTGCCGCCGCTGCTTCTGCGGTCGAAGTTCTCAGTAGACCCGGGAACGGTGCACCGGAGATCGGTCGACCAAGGGCCAACCTGCCCGTCTGCATTCTCTCTCGCGCAGCGGAACGCGTAGCTCGAGCCTGCTCGTGGATTCGGGTGACGGGCGCCGATAGCGTGGGATGAGGATCAAACAACACGTCTCAAAGCTCGCCGATTATTTTGGACCCCTTTCCATCCAATGCAATGAAGATTGAGCCTGAAGGTACCCCACATGAACGGGCTAGAATGATCTTGCTGCGTGGTAACGCATGCGCCCCTCCGCCTGTCACACAACGGCACGCATGCAGCCCAGCGAGGACGCAACGCCGCATGTTTCACTCACCTAGCGAGAGGGATCCAACTACGCACTCCGAGCGCCTGCCCCGATACACGAGTTCCCACGGCGCACCGGCGCCCGTGCCCTCCTCACTTCGAAGTTCTTGGCCCCCCCCGTCGTCGTCGGCGTCGCCTTGTGCTGAGTGGCAAAGATTTATCGTGGTGCTGGAATTGTTCCTGTCGTCGGCCGCCGCCCCGGCGGAATTCACGCCAGACTCCGTGGGGCCTTTCGTGGCACTCGCACCGCCAGCCCACTCCAAGGCGGTCCGGTCATCTGTGCACCAGGCGTAGCCACCTGTGAATCGTAGCCGAGTACGGCACTCGACCACCCACATGCCGCAATCTTCGGCCGACTTTGTGCCTCAATGTAGGATCGTTTGAGTAAGGAGCATCGTTGGGGGGGGGGGCAGTCAGTATCACACACGGCCACACCATAGCCCTCAAACCATGCCAATACTTGCGACCACAGTTGGTACTGAACCGTCTAATTCCTGGCCATTCTGGCGATACACCGAGCGAAATCTCCCGTGAAATCTTCTGCGAGCAACTTGAGACGTAGGATACACCCCATGAACATGTTCACGGGGGGAGGAGCATTCGATTCACAGTAGCTCACCAACGGCTGTCGTTTCGTCTTCGTTGGGAATCGTTTTTTCAGGGGAAATCAATAGGAAATAATCTCTTAAGATGCTTCCTCTCCGCGCATCATCCAGCCCGACGCTCACCCAACGTCCTTCCGTCTTTTTCCGCGTCGCGGTCTCAGACGCTAAAGGGATGCCTTCGGGTCGTCCACAGGTCGAAATCCGTTCTTCTCCCATCTTGAGCCGGAGATTCTTAAACCCGTTCTTTCCACGAGCATCGCCTCCGCTCAGTATCGACAGCCGCCTCAGGCAGGAATTTCCACCGCTCGTATCGAGGTCGTCGCCGAGGCAGGGTGTCTCTGCCGACAGGGCCGGCCCGCCTGTATTAGGTTGACATGTGCAAGCAGAATGCAACTTGACGCAACTCTCGGTGTATGTACAGGAGTGCAATTGTAGGCCTGCAATTTCCACCCTACAATGCTGTTCAATTCTTAAACAGGAAGCGCAGGCTCGACCACTAGCGTAGGCGGGAAGCTCTTTTTCTCTTTGCCGCACGAAGCACTGCCTGTACACCTATGACAAGGTTTTCCCGCTCACCCGGTAACCAGCCCGCCGCTACGGGCGCAGGAGGTCGTTCCGGAAGAGTACAGAAGGAGGCGTGCCTGCGTGACATATTTGATTGATGTCAGTTCCACATTATCAGTCAAGCATGCATTGCAGCAGAGCAAAGCAACTTTTTCTCTGTGTATTGTTGCCCACGTGTTGGAGCGCCTATAGTTCCAAACAGCGTTAGAAGTCATTCGGGATTCTGTGCCTTGTGGATGTCCCGGGTCCTGCTTCCGAAAGGAAAATATTTGATTTGGTGGTCACAAATGAACGGGCTCTCGAAATGCTGGCACACATTTCATCCCAAGCCCGCTCCCACGATACCACAACATACTCCAATTCCGCGTATCGCACATCAGCCGCTTGCAGGTACCCACCTCCACGACCCCCCCCGCCTTCCTGCTCCCATCGGCGTCGAGAGGCGTGATCGAAAGCGATACCGGCGGCAAGGTTCCAGCCCGTCCACGTGCAGTTTACCGCGTGATCGGCCGCGGTACAGAGCCGTCCACTGGGCCCTGCTCCCTGTCCACCGGAAATCGACGTTGAGTTGCAGTTGGCACGGTGAGAGAGGGGATGAGAACGTTGCTTGGTGACAGCAGAAGAACATTCCCGGAATAAGGCAAACGACAATAACGAGCAGCTCCTACTGAGATAGTTCTTCACGACCCTACATGATGCCGTTCTTCTCCCCCCCCCGAAAGGTGCACAGCGAGAACAAAAGGCCGTCCGTGCCCGCGACTGCATCCGCCCCTTCTGCACGCACGCAATCTCCCCACCTGGCGTGAAGAGGTCGACCGCGACCTCCTCGCCAACAGAGGGCGTCGCCTCCAACGCCAAGGACAACTCCCGCTCCCGAGGGGTTGCAGTCAATCGTAAGTCTCCCCCGCCGTGTCCGAGTCCTCCCGTGCACGCAGAAGAAGCCCTCGCCGTGGTGCTGCTCCCCTTGCAGGGGACCACCGTCGCCCTCGCTTGCTCTCGGCGGCGCACTCCGCTTCGATCGTTCAGGTGTCCATTGCTTGGCCGTTGTGCGTCCTCCTCGCTGGGCGATGGCCTTTCGAAGGCGTTGAAGACGGTGTCGTCTGCCGCCCATTGTCGAAGGAGGCTCAATCCCCACTGGGCGCACAAAACTTGTCAGCGGCCGCGCGTGAGATAGCAACAGGCGATCGGTGTGTGATGGGCAAGAAAAGTGGGCGCCTGTACCCCGCTGGCTTATCACACTGAGTGGGGGTATGTCGTGAAACCCTTTTCCGGCTGTTGAGACAATCTTCATCGGTGCTATATTCGGTGCTAGGCTTGGGAACATCTTGTGGGCTTGTGTTCGAGATTCAAGCACTCTCAGATTCCTACTACAAACTGAAGGTGTGCGCCGTAAGGCGAGTAACGGCTTGGTGTTCCCTCTGTCCCTTCCACAGGTTGGATTTCTGCAGTCCCACAGCCGACTTTGACAACAAACCAAGTCCGGGTCGCAATGCAGAGGTTGCAGCCCTCTTACTAAAGAATGTGGAGAGACCTCCTTTGTTCGATCCATCATTGTGGTGAATTTGAGGATGAATGGTACCACGCGTCAAACCTTTACCGAGTGTTAAAAAGTAGCGCCCAGAATTGATCGGAAGCAACCAAAAATACACAGCCATCACCGACAAGGGGCTAGCAAATTTGAAACCAGGAGAGATTCTAGGAAGTACTTGGCGTTGAGTTGCTTCTTTGGAGCGCGATGTACCCGTCCGCCAGCTGCTCGTTCAAGAGATGCGGCAAGTGAAAGCGCCTCGACCCAAGCGACCCAGCGTAGTTACTGGGCCCCGAAACGTCGTCGGTACTTTTTCCGAGCCTACACCAAACTGGGAGTGCAATAATAATACCTCGATTTTAACCCTAACCCTAATCTGTGGCCTTTGCTGATGGCCCGAAAACAGCAATGACAACCGTTTCGGGAAACCCCAACACATGAGCCGCGCAAGGCGACTAGGCACAACCCTCTCTCTCTTACCAGGGAGCCGAAATGCTTCCGTGAATCCTCCCTCCGCCTCCATTGCATCTTCGTTCCTTCCCACGACATGATCATGATCGGGAGATGGTGTTTGCCGTACGACTAGAGACCCAGGTAGTGAAGCTATGCAGACTTCCAGAAGCTTGAGGGAGGCACGAAGCTCTGGTGCTCTTGTCTCCCCTGTACCTTGTGTGGCAAGTATGATGCTCTCTTCTTTGCTGCGAGCACCGGGATACAGCAGAGAATGTAGGCCGAAAGAAGGGGAGCTGCGCATCAAAGAACACAGTCAGCCTGCTGTCACTACGGAAGTCGTGAAAGCGCCGTAAAGGTTCAGCAAAGGCTTTGCAGTAGTGTTGTCTAGCTCGTATTTGCTCACCTGACAGCACAAATGATTTGTCCCCCGCCAGAGAATTGCTGAAAATCACGCTTATTCTTCTCACTGGAAACCGGAATAAGGAGCTCACCCGATCGAAACAGCTTCCACTCTCAGCCATCTGCTTCCTCCTCTGCCTCCTCTCGCCCGGGTTGTGCCGCCGCCGCCGCCCCTGCTGCTGCGCCTGACATCTGCAAGACCACGGGCCGGCAGAATCCAGTCCCCGGCGCGAACGCTCGCCGCGACCACGCCTTCCACTCGGCCTTCCTGCTCGTCGGCTCCGTCGCCTGGCGACAGCCGAGGGTTCTGCAATATATCACCAGCAAGAGCGCTCCCTTCCCCTTCGCTTGGGACTACTGAACCCGCCCCTTCCCACTCGCTAGAGCCCTCGTGACTCCCGGCGGGGAACCGCTCGGGGAATGGTTTGGAGGCCTCGTCCGTCTTTGTCGTCCACCCTTGCCCCGGCTGCTCTTGCTTCTGCTTTGCTCCAGCCGTTGCCGTCGAGAATCTCACTCGCGGAGCGGACACAGAACCAACGCCTCGAGCACACCGCAGGCATGGAACAAGCACCGGTCGATGCTCTCGCGAGCGACTACCGACAGCCTCGCCTTGTGGCGCTGCCTTTCCCGTCTCTTGCGCCGCCGCCACCGCCGGCCCCTTCTCGACGATTTCCTCGCGGATAAGGGGCCGCACATCCCGATTGGAACCGACGAAAGTGAGATGATTCTTGTAAATGAATAGTAGTTCACGAGCCGGCGGCTCCTCCGTCGGTGCGGAATGATCGGCGTTGGTCGCGGGTCGAAAAGATCCCCAAGCCTACTTGGCGTGCGCACGGCGGGCAAGGGCAGCGACACAACCATCGGAAGCGATCACAACCCTTTTGCGATGAGCCCCGTGGTGAACACGAATGGGTCTAGTGGAAAGTGTGTTCCTGGAGGGGGAGGGCCTGGGGAGGGTCGTTCGACAAACAACATGACCCCCCGGCGGAGCAGCTCCAGGTGGATGAAGACCAGGGGATGATTCAATGTCATGTTGAAGATTAGGATACGAAGTGACAAAAACAACAAACAAATGTGGCAGCAACAGCAGAGGTACGACGATAACGTCAACAGCATTTTTGTTGCTCCTGAATTACTAAGACCTCGGCACGAGGCGGCCCGCAACTGGGCAATAAAAGACATTCCGGGGGTATTCTTGGAGAGAAGACGAAAAAGAAACCAAAACATCGCTTTGCGTAGTGCTTGAAAAAGCTTCGGGTTCTATCACGGTGTTTGGGGGTGGGGCGTTGCGCAGCAAATCTCAGGGTTCTGCCTGCTTTTCCCACTAAATCTGCAAAAGTTGAATGACTATCGGTTGAAAATCACCGAGATTGTATCTCAATCGTAGCATCCCGTGCGATACGGTACAGCTGGAAGGGGAAGAATCGTGGTCGCTTCTGATCCGACAAAGGTATTGAACAGGCAATATGGACAGACCAGGGACCAGGATTAGTCTGTGAAGTGGGACTGACCGGCCGGAAGACAGGAAAGGCGGCCACTTGGTTCAATGAATGCTAATTTGGTGCAGGTAAGAGCCCTATGCGTTGTTCCCCCAATAGCCACAACGCCGGAGCAAAAGATGAACGATCCCTGTCTCAAGGGCAGCACGATAATCGTTGAAGGCAGATGCCCTGTTCCACGTCGTCTGAGTGCAACTCCTTCGAACAGTGTGACAAACAAGGACCCCAATCACCAGAACTACATATAGCAGTTGCCAGAGGCTGCGTGTAGCACTTGGTTCTTCTCAACACACCTTTTCGCACCAGGCGCGTAGCCGCCTCCGTCGTCGTTGCAACGAGTCGCTTCTCTCCGCCGATCGACGGCCAAGCGAGACCTCGGCGTGCCCCTGCCTCGTAGTCGTTGCTGCGACGCAGGAGGTCCGGGCAAGTCCTACCCCGAAACAGCCATGCCTACTGTCTATTGATGATGCGTCCTGGTACTTCTTTTTCTGGTGAACCTCCTCCGCGATACACGCGCCATTTTCGGCCCAGTTTATCCAATCAGCTTTCAGGCGGGGGTCGACTGCACGCAACGCTCGACCCACCTGGTCGACCGACGGAGAGCAGGGCCGAGCGTTCAGATGTACACAACATCTATTGGATCGCCTTGTGTTACTGTAGGGCTGTTGTACCCCGCCTGAGCCTCTGTGCGCATGCCGCCCCGGTCATGCTGTGGTTTTTGATAGGCGCCGTCGTCGATGCTCAAGACACCTTGCCCAGAAGCGCCGTTGCGGACGACAGCATTAGACATGAGGGGCAACAGGTATCCAAGGTGTCCAAACCTCATCTACATTTCCGCTCGAACGAAACTCGTTGCCTACAATTGATTCGAGTTCATGACCCAAGCACGAGACATACGACCTTGCAATAGTTTCGAGCCGTGAGTTCCGGGCCACGCGAAGGCAAGAAAAAGGCACGATACTCAGGGCCATAGCGGGCAAACAATCCATGGGTTTCTCGCGCAAGCCGTCGGTACGCCCTGAGCGTACAGTCCACAAGACGGGTCTATTATGCATACAAGACAGCACTACAGCAGCCCGAGCATACCGTGATGCGGAGAAGCTTCGGGTGGCACGCCGACAGAGACGCTGTTTGTTAGTACGTCGTGAATCGACATGTACCAGGTGCAACTTTTCAGGCGGGACAACGATCTGTCCTTGCATTACCCTTGCTGTGTTGCTGTGGATATTCGAACAATCAACTTACCTCCAGCAGACCTCGTCGGGTGGCAGATCTTGACGAACGGAGCACTCGGAGGTACCCGAGGGCACGCCCTCGCCTTCTCCTTGCGCACTTTAATATTGATATTTCGAAGTGCGGTCTGAGGCATGAGCACAGACATACCTGTAGACATCTCTCTACTGCAGACATCTCTGCCACAGCCGTACCTCAGATAGCAAGAATGTTTTTGCCCATCCCATCACAGGGAGTAAGACAGTAGTCTTGGCGTGTGGGTAGGATTTCGTCTAGAGAGTACAACAGTAGAGGTCTGTATGCTGTTCATGACTTTAGAATGTAGATGGCGAGTCTACAGTAGACTACACAGCAAACACGATGTGGCATTCAGGTGATGAAAACGTTTGTTGCTGTGGTGCGAGTCACGTACAGCAGTAGACTAGTCTACATGCTGGTACACAACAAACAATCGGTTTACGCACAAAGCATGTAGTCTACACAGGCACAACAAGCAGTGTTCATCACGGTTGGCAACTCGTTTCTGCGGTATAGTCTAGGCGAGAATGAAGACATCGGGGGCAAGAGAGAAAACATCTCCGCGGGTGTATGTATGTATGCATAGGTGACGACAATCATGCACGGTGAGCGTTCGCGTGTGGCTCTCTGGGGTGGTAGTTCTGGCTGCGGTGGTGCACTCTCTCACCCGCCGCCTTGTGGTCTCAGAGTCTTGATCTCGTCTACCGTCCTCAAAGGCATACAGGCATCTTCAACACACTCAAGGGTATACGAACAGTGAGAGCAGAGTGCCCTCCGCCATAGGTCTTCTGCCTACCAAAGTCACATGACAGCAACACACATACCCCGGGCTCTCTACCACAGATCTGTATCTACCTTGTGTTGATCGCGGCAAGATCCAGACTTGTGTACATACAGTCTACATACACACCGTCTCGCACGCAACGAATGCGCTGTATGCATCCAGGCACACACAGATCCATTATTACGCTAAAATACCGGAGTCATCACAGCAGAGTCGTTTTCTTGCCTCCCAAACGGTCTTCTCTGGAACAGGTTCAGGCGCTGCCATCTTCCACGAAGAGCTCCCTTCGGGTGAGGAATCCGCCGAGGTCAGGGACGGGTAAATCCAACGACCCGTGAATGATGCTGCCACCAAACAAAGAATGTTGTCAGAAACAGATTCGAGAGCGCAGACGCTCCGCAGAGAGTCGCCCTTCCATCCCAAATAGTTGTCACACAGCCCGCTGGTACATAAGAATCACGATGATGGTGGTGAATGTGTGCATACAATGCGACTGATTACAGCAGTATACGACACAAGATGGCTCACCCCCTGGACCGATCTCCAAAATTCGATTAGTCTACCCCACGACAAAGACGATGCATTCTCGGGAAGCTCTCGACGAGACGGCTTCAACGCCGCCGTTCTCGATACCACCGCTCTCTCTGCGGTTGAGAAATCGAGTTTGACAATCGCTCCAGGGGATGTGTTGTATACGGTACAAATGGGTAGAGCGAGTGCCCAACAGTAGTAGCCAACACGTGCTACTGGTAAGTGTTGGCGTTTTGCAGATCAGATGCCAATTGTTCGGAGATTGGCATATCCCCCTCACGCCGCGGAACGCGCGGAGCCCCTTCCGGGAAGCAAGTAAAACTTGGGCAGTACGCAGACCAAGGAGGCACGACATCGACGGGGGCCGCCGGCATCTGAGAGAACAGGTGCGTGAGCCAACGCTCTGCACACTTCCTGCTCTTCATTGTTCCGCCAAGTCGCGGTCCTGAGACATGAACAATTTGTTGAAAGAGTATCGGTAGATGCCCGTCATCAGCCCGTCGGACGGACGCTTTACAAGTACTCAACCAACAAAGCTTTTTTTTTCATCATCACCCCTCGTCGTTTGGTCTCCCCCCTCGCAAGAGAGCCGCAGGTATTCTATGCTCCATAGTAACATCTTCCTTGTATTGATTGGTAACGGGACATACGCACGTGCGTTTGACTTGGCTGCACACGGGCTGCATGGTTTGGGTGGCACTGCTATCGCAGCGGCCGTCCGCTGAGCAGGTAAAGTTGCTCCGCCCTCTCCTCCTGCGCCCATGTTGAATCTCCCAATCGACACTTGGACGGAAAACCATGGTACCTTCTGGCGCCAGTCGCGTGCACTAAACGCTGCGTACTTCCCATCCCCCCCCCTGCGTCTCTCCCCTTCTTCCTTCACACCCACGCCCGATATTTGTGGCCGTTGCCGCCTGTTTGTGCATTCCCTTGCGAGGGGGCAACGAAGAGGCCGGGCGTGCACTGTTACAATGGATAGACCGCCGTCTGTGTAAGTATCTGTGTAAATAGACGAAAAAAAACAGACAAAAAAGTCCTCTTGTGATCTCTCGATCGAGCGATGGTTCCTCTTGCTGTTCATGACCGGACCTGTGCACAGGTGTGGCGCCTCCTCACCCCTCACCCCCGCGAGCCCGCTGCTGAGGCTCTTTCCTTCGCTTTGCCCCCGCGTTTGCCGTCGTTCCATCCTCTTCACGGCAGGCACAGCTGAAACAGAGGAGGCCTTCTCTCCTGGCCCTAGTATCCGCTCCTGTGTGGGGCCTTCGAGAGTCATTTCGCGAACACCAAAACAAAAGCAGAGACTACTGCTTTCCAGTGGCACAAAGCGGCGCCCTAACAGTTTTTTTTCTTCAACAGCGGGGCCGCCGGCCCCGCCCCCCGCCCCGCCCTCCTCTGGCGGCTGCTGTGTGGTAAGCAGGAGCTACTGCTACTGCTGCCGCCTCCCCTCCTCCCACACCCCCTCTCACTCCCTCTCGGAAGTAAAACCGCGGCCGCCGCCATGCCTTCCAACCTCTTCGTGGTGGTTTTTCCGAGAAGAGTCCAGGCGCACACAGTTTTCGTCGACCGGAAAGAAAAGCCGAAGAGCAAGTGGAGCGTGGGCGGGCTGCGGAGCCCACCGGGGCTACTAGGAAGGTGAGCTGCTGCGCCGCCGCCGCCGCCGTGCTCGCCGAAAAGGCCGTGATGTGAAGCGTGTGTACGTGTGGATTAAGCCCTCTCTGCAAGAGTCTTTGCTTTGACAGCGAGCGACCTGGCTGGTGGGTATTGTTGGACTGGAGAAAACCGTCGCCTCCCCGCGGTGCCCTTTCGTCGCTCTACTACTAATAGCATGTGTATGCTACCGCAAAGCTGATATGTTGGTTGGAACGTCCGCTCTTTGCTGCTGCTGCTGCTCGGGGTTTCCAAAAAATATATGTAATACATGCGGACGGACATACGAGGCTAGGGGGTTGTGAGCAATAGATTGTCGTGTTGCAAACGATGCTGCTGCTACTGCTACTGCAAGCTGATGGCGGCACAGGATTAAGCGCGATGGCCGTTTGCACTTCAAGCTGCGAGCTTACAGCAGTACCATACAAGCACGTTTGTTTGTGGCGTGATTCATGTATTATTTGCTATAGACTATACCGGGGTTGCATTCTTCTCCGTCTGCGCGTTTTCCGGTGTGTAGCAATTTCCGCGCCTCTGGCGCTCATGCATGGTGCGCGTACAAGGTACAATACACTTGGCAGCGGCCCTGCTGTGCTCTCGTAAAAGGCTCGGGCTGCTATTTGCCAGCACCGCTACTGATGTGGCGGTTGTGCGTAGCGGGCTTCATCGTCGACAGAACGCCAAGCGTTTGTTGTTCTGGATTCCCGTGTGAAACTGGCGATGGATGGGCACCCGAATCTAGTTTTATAGATGCATAACTCCGGCGAATGTTCTGTGACAACGCTGCTGTACTGAGTTGACTACCACATGTTTTTCGCGGATTGGTAATTAATGTTTGTCGCGAGTCGGGAAGTAGGGAGAGACGGCTGTGTGGCGGAGCGCGGAAAGAGGATTCCGCGGCGTGTGCATAATCCCCCCGTCACATGAACGACAATTTGAAACTTGTGAGACACGGAAAAAGCCGCAAGTCGGAATCCTTGTATACATGTACATGCAACCCATCTCCAGAGGCATCATTTGTGTGTTTTCGTCCTCTTTATTATGGCGACAGTCCCCCCATTTTTCGTGGTGAGACGTGTACTACACTTTTCAGCGTATGTAGGGTACTACATCATGGCGTGAGGGGTTGAAACATGTACGAAGTACCTTGTAGTCCGCCAAAAAGAAACACGCACTCGACACCCGCTACTTCATGTTGAACTAGACTTGACTTCCCGATTAGGTGTACAATTGATGCATGCAATCGTAAAAGTATAAAAATAAGTAGTTCGCACTCCCTACTCTGTATGTTGTGGTGTTGTTTCGGTCCACTATGATTCAGCACCGAGTGGAAGCGGGTGCGCTCTGCCTTACAAGTACACTTGCTGTTGCGGTTTCTCGTCTTTGGCCTCTCCTCCATCGCTCTTCCCCTTTTTCCAAGTAACTTACGCTTGTCCGCGAACCGTCAATATTGATAATACTCTGGATAGATTTTGTTTCGCTTGCTGTTGTCTTCACATGACAAACCGTTCCGATCTCTCTACCCAGCACCTTCATCTGTCTGTACTATTAAGTCTAACATTTGAGGCAGACGATTCCCGTGGTCCCAGGCGAAGTACACGTTAGGGCCGTATGAAACACAGCTGTTTTGCTTCCAAATTTCCAAATTCCGACTCTTGTTGTTGTTGTTGTTGACTTCACATTAAACCGTATGCCAGTTGCTAAATGCCAAAATCTAGCAAAGACTCTCGGCCCGTGGTCACGAAAGTGCTGGAGCCATCTGAGGATCTAAAGAACACGCACACGTAGCAAGAAAAAGGTGTACAAGAGCCCGAAGAGGTACTACTACACCTATATATAATCCCTGCAGCA
>CACKRE030003373.1:90832-102633 GCA_902602495.3 Ectocarpus sp. CCAP 1310/34
TCGCCTGACCCCATCAGTGCCGACCCAACTACACCACCACGCGCATGCCTCGCGGCGGATATGCGCAGCAGCAAGAAGGTTTCGGTCATCCCTTGAGGGTGAGTCTAGCCCTGCTCGCCAGAAAGACCCCCCCCTTCACTACAACCCATGTCTAAGCAAAAGCTTGTCGAGGAGCGAGGGGAAGAAGGGAGACTCTGCAGGTTTCCAATAGTTATTTTCAAAATCTTTGAAAGCAACTCGTTCCAAGTTGTTTTTCCTGGGCCGCAAATCGAGATTCCAAGATGGACGAATTTGAAATATTATTTTTTGGAGCGGAACAGCTGCTGTTTTTGAAGCGCCCCTTGTATGTGGTGGAAACTGTGCGTATTTTCTAAGCATCCTTTGCAACGATTACGGACGACTTATTCGCGAAATTACCCAATATGAAGGGATGTGCTTAGGCCGAGTCTTACGTCGTGATTTGGGATATTTCTCTTTGCTCTCGGTCAACGGGGGGTGGTCTGCAAGAGAAAATGTATCTAGATCCAAACGACCTTCTTAGGCGGTTTCTTACGGTTCGACAAATTCCAGTTGAAAAATCGAAAAATTCAATTCCCAGATCCAACTCGGAAAATCTCACTCAAAAAGAGAACTAGTGGAACCACTGCTGCCGCAAGGCGCGCACACCTACCCCGATGCGCTGCTGCGGTCGATACTCGGTTGCGACAAGGCGATAGCCAAAAACGTGAACATCTTCAGAACGCGGCCATCTGGTACGCGTGCTCCGTGATCAAGCGCGCGAGCGGCACAGCATCCCAACAGGATACCGAGCGTGCTGTGCGCCGGCGACCATCCTCCACTTGGATGTGGTGCAAAGCCGCCAACGCGACTGACAGCACTGTTGCTTCCAACAGATCGTCGCCGGTCCCCATATCGGGCGCACCGCGCTGACCACAAAGCACCGGGTCTGCGCGTGTGAGGCGCTGTGCTAGGCTATCACGCTGTGCTTTGCTTTGCTGTGCTGTGCTGTCCTGCTTTGTGGTGCGCTGTTGTGCACTGTCGGGTGCTTCCAGCGACCAAAGCAGGTGTGATAGGGGGTCTGCGTGATGCACCCCCTCCCCCCTAGGTTTGGATTCCCAACTAGCTTTTTCAACTCGATCGTGACATAAAAATTTCTGAAAATTTCAACTGCGCAGATCGTTTCCAATTATTTTTGGCCCGAGTTGAAAATTTATTTCTCACAAAAATCGATTTTTCAAACCGTAAGAAACTGCCTTAAGGGCGAATATATTAACGAAGAGCCAAAAATCCAAATCCAAATGGGCCCAAAATAAAAATGAAAATGCGTTGTCGTGGAACTCTGAAAAAAGTTGGTCGACCATGTTAATCCTTACGTGACTTTTTTTTTTTTTCCCACAATTGGTTCTCTGCGGTCAAAGATCTTCCAAGCATGCGTGTACACCCACAAATCACGGCGGCAAGGATTGTGCAGCAGTGGGTCCATGTGTGGGACTTACAGGGATGGGGACGCGTGTATGTGAGGGTGACGAACAGGAGTACAGTAGTACTATTATGTTGCTGTACAGCAGTAGCAGCGATGCGGAGAGCAATAGACTGTACAGCAGCAGTAGTTTCTGAGCAGGTGTGCATGCCTGTCTCCGACAGCAACCGTCCGCACAGAGGATGTACCTGTGCGAGCAATACCTGTTGGCACATCTTCTCCACCTCATCCTTCGACAAAGCATTCGGCAAGCGCATATGCTAGCGGCGCTAGATGCGAAGACGCTGACGGGAAACCGCCTCACAGAAGCGCCAGATCGACGAAAGAAACGGCCCGCTCATCAGAGGAGCGAGACCATCATCAACTATCGCAAAAAATGCATAAAAATCGTGATAAATTGTACTTTTCGGTACTACAAACGGAGCGCTGTGATCGGAGCTGTAGTCCCGAAAACCTTTGCCTTCGGGCGAAATTTTGCACACAGCAGACGAACCACCCTTCACTCTCAGTACTGGGAACCACACGCATCGCAATCACAACATGAAGCACGGAGGCAGTAATTTAGCACCGGCTCCGGTGTGCGCTTTCTCTGCTCTCCCCCGCGGATGCGGCACCGGGTTGATCACATGTTCATGTACCCTTCGGTGGTATTTTGCGTTTGAATCTCACAGCACCGGTAGGCAGTAGATTGGATCTGGAAAGGATATCTGCCCCACGTCAGAGAGATTAGGCATGGGTGAATAGTAGTGTACGATGTGAGTCCCGTGGGCATTGCTGATGAGCGTGCATTTGGGGTGTGCTGCCATGTCTGCCTGCTGGTCTCTACGAATGTTGTTGCTCTTAGCCGAGGCACAACGGCGATCTTTGGGCACGCAAAGTGATCGGAGCCGAGAGTGTAGCTGAATCGGCCTGTAGTCACGTAAGGGGTAACGAGGATAGGAGGCAGATGAGGCAAAAATAAAAAAGACCTGGCGCCAGGGGCAAGAGCCAGCAGCGTAGCGGTGATTTTTCTAGGGTGGGTTTTACGCTCTTCTGTTAACGTGTTAGCCGATATCTCGCCAAACACTGGGCGAATTGCCTCAAGAATGGTATCCGGAAGGAGCTGGTACCATGGGCTGTTGGGCAATGCCAAGGTTTGGCGCCGTGAGGTGCCGAATGCGCCGGGAAAAAAGGAGGTGTTGAAGCAAAAATGCCAACGGTTGCGAGCGATCACTTCAAGTTCGGTGTTTTGGGCCGCCACGGGTAATGTTATCCACCGATAACTTTCCGAAGGAGGAAGCAACAGCAACAGCAACGCCACGCGGCGGGAGGTACGTCTCTGCTCCATCTTTCAAGCCCAAGGTCTGCTACCATGGGGTATCGCGCCTATAGGGAAAAAAGTTTTGGTTGACCCTAAAATATCCACGTCAGATAGCAGCTAGTTCAAGCTCGCGCCGAATGTCTGCTCACAGTTTAGTTTTTCGGCGATAACTCTCCGAAGGAGAAAGCAACAGCATTAGTAATGCCACGCGACGGGAGCTAGCTTTTCCCACCATCTGTCTCGTACAAGGTTTAATGCCTTTGGGTATCGTGAGTGTGGAGAGAAAAGGTTGCAACTACTCTCTCCCGCACGGAACAGCCCGAAAAAGCCGCGCAGCCCTGTTCTGATCGTCAGTCCGTTCACCGCTTGTCACGATCGGCATTTTTTCCTCGAGCACCCAACGAGCCGGCCCGGTTTTTGGCTTGCCGGCGAGCAGAGTCTTCTGGGTTACAAGTAATGGCCGTGGTGTCGGTGGTAGGGTGCCGATAGCCTCTCTATGAGCAGTGTACAGCAGGTCGTGTCGTACACTTGCTTGCAGCGGCCTCGCGGCAGGTGCTCCAAGCCTTCGAAGTCTTGAACTCCTTGCCTTTGTGATTTTTTATCTTGATAAAAAGAAGTCCGTCGGGGACTTCTTCCCGGAGAGAGGAACTTCCAGAAGAAGGGCGTGGTGAGGAGGTGTGCGAATTTCGACCAATCAGAGCTCGATTTTGATTTTGATTTCTTTGGTTTTGATTTGTAGCACTTGGTTAATACGGCCTTACGGTTCCTGGAGACAGATTTTTTTCTCAGGGGAAAAAACGGGCCGATTCAAGTCTTTGCGGGTCACAACATGCTTCAGTTCACAGTTTTGGCTCGTGTGCGACCAGCAAGACAACGAGTGCCCTGTTTTTGGGTCGCCTCCAGAGGGCATGTGTGTAATCGCACGCCAGTGATCGCAGTTTGTGGATGTGGTCGGCGAAAGGCTTCTCCCTGGCATGCGTTGTGGACTGATCACGCTCGGAGCAACCAGAAAAAAGACATAAAAAAAAAGTCAACATCGCAACACACTTCGGTTCACGTTTGCAGGCCGTGTGTAATAAAAACTGGACGAGACGCTCTGCTTCTGGGACGCGAGCACAGCGTGTGTGTTATGATCACACGCCATTGGCTGTAGTTTGTGGATGTCATCGCGAAAGCCTCCCTCTGGCATGTATTTTTGACTGGTAGCGGGTGACACACGCAGGAAACAAGCGTCGGAGCAAGAATAAGTCCAAAAAGTCAACACCGCAAACACGTCGGTTCGCTTTAACAGCCCGTGTGCAAATCAAAGCTGGACAAAATACGATCTGTTTCTGGGACGCGAGCAGAGGGTATGTATGTGATCACACGCCACTGGCTGCAGGTTGTGGATGTCGACGGCGTAAAGCCTTTCTCTGGCGTGCGTTTTGACTGGTCACACATGCAGCAGGCGCAAAAACGGCTTTTTTCGGCCCAAAGGCAATACGTAAGCAGAGCATTGTGACAGGGTCGACGTTATCGGCTCGTGTGCGGCCAACACGATGCGAACGCCCTGAATTTTAGATACCTGCAGAGGGTTTGTGCATGACCTCATCATACTGGCCTATGTCTGGCCAGCAGACGATGTAGTTGCTCGTTCTGGCACGATCGGGGTGTGACCAGGGGGTGACCCCCCCCAATTCCAAACTGGAAATTATCAGGCGATCCAGTGAGGAAAATGGGCCTGTTTTCCAACGCGGCAGCTGGGATCCTAGGAAATATTCGGCGATTTGGAATTTGGGTGTTTGGAATTGGCCAAATTTCTCCGCGTAAGCCGCTCAGATAATTGTTTGGGCTGAGAAAGAGACCCCCCCGCAAAATAAAATACCGAAAAGTAATCACGACGCACGACTCGGCCTTACACGTGAATGTTCATGAGCAACGTTTTTTTGGTGTGTGCATGTGGCCCTGCCTACGGCGTCTCATGTATTCTGGCGCCAGTCTAACGATGCCGTTTCGGTGTTGATTTTTGAGGTATTCATGCACATGTATTCATATCAGCCGGGTAGCCCAGGACGAAGGTAACGAGGGACTTTTTCATACTCGTCCCGCCTTTTCACCCCCGACGGTGCTGCTGCCATGTTACTCTTGCCGTCGTGTGCTGTCACATGCACATGATAGTATATTGCTCACGAACTACCGTAGTTGTCTTCCACAGCAATTAATCGAAATTATTTACTCCCGGGAGAGATTCGGACCCACACGTGAGGTATGTACATGTTTACAAAGGTGACGAGGTTGTCCACTAGACCACCGGGGGGATGACCGGCTCTCTGGCAACCAGTGCAATATATCGATCTAACGAGTTACATAGAAATACCATTGTATGCATACCTACGGTTCCTGTTCAAAGGGTGCCCAAGGTGTCTGGAACTGTTCTGGATGCGCGCTGGCACGATATTTTTTGTTCGATTCCCATCAGTTTGAGATTTTTGCAGGTCGGAGGCGCAAGCGCTGTGCGTGCGAAGTCAACGTCGGGAGCGCTATTATTCGATCGGTGCTCTGTTTTTTTTTATTGGACCATATGTTGAGAGCAGCTTAATCTATCGAATAGCAAAGTTGTTGTTGTTGTTGTTGTTGCTGTCTTCACATTAAACTCGTGTCAGTTGCTAGTCCCAATATTTAGCTAAGACGCGGTCCGTGGTCACAAAAATGCTAGAGCCATGAGAAGATCTAAAGAACACACACAAATATTAGCACGAAAAGGGTACACAAGCCCGAAGAGGTACAATACACCTACATCCCTGCATCACGTTTGCGTGCCCAAAAACAAACTTAACTACACGTTCACACACTACAATTCGACTACAGCAGCAGCATCACCCCCCTTGTCCCGCATTCAACCAAAATGAATGTTTGTCGACCACAGCGTACTGCTGTCTGGATTAGTGCCTGCACATGTGACCCCGGCTTGGTCGTCTAGCTGGTAGAAGTAGAGGATGGGGGCCAGAGGGGCAGACGACAGAGTGCAATGATGGGAGAAAAAATAAATAAAAACACCATGGTAGGCATGGTGCAAGTTCGGGGCGTGCAACTGCTGTCTGATTCGTGGACATAACGTGAAAAAGAACAACCAACCAAAGCCATCATTGCATTTGCCTATCACCGAATCTACCCCCTACCATCTGTGTTTGGACACAGCAGTGTAAATAATCGACACTGACTAGGAATCGTTCCACATTGAAGGGGTCTTCCACCATGCACGTACACAATAAAGGCACCTGGGGTATCCGCGCCATCTCTGCCGCGTCTCTCCACAAAATCAGTGACGTGATCCACACCCAACACCGATGTCCAGGTAAAAAAACGGAATTTTTTGGCAACACAAGATGTTTGTCCGTGCGTCGCGGTTTGATGTCGTCCGTGTGCTCCGGTGCCGCTGCTCCGGCGCCGCTGCTGCGGTGTCGCTGCGGCCAGTCCTAGCACGACCAAACACGACCCGCTCTGTCCTCCCCAGTCGGTTCCTCGCGTTATCCCTCGTTGCACTTAAGGTTCTTGGTCTGCAAATTCTCGCACCGAAGGGTCAGCCAGCGCACTCAGCTTGTCATCACCTGTTCCCTCCTCCGCTTTGTTGGCGAAGCCAGGTTACTGAGACAGTACAGCTCCCTCTAGCAAACCTAGGGCCGAGTACATATTGCCCGTCCACCTTTCTAATGGCGTCTACCTCCGCGCACAAAACTGAGACGGACATTGCTGTCTACACCGACGGCCATGAGGCCCGCGCATGTACACTTTGTACCTGACGCACCAGTGCCGACCCAACTCTACCACTACGCACGCCTCGCGGCGGGTGCGCCCCAGCAAGAAGGTATCGGTCCCTTGAGGGTGAGTCTAGCCCTGCTTGTTAGAAAGACCCCCCCCCCTCGCTATGGGCCATGCCGAAGCAAAAGCCTTCCCGAGGCAGCGAGGGCACGAAGGAAGAGCAGTGTTTAAATTCGGCTCTGAACTTGCATGGCAGTGCTATTTTCAACCCAAGAACGCAAAAATTGGCTGCAGCATGCGGTCGCACTTTTCAGAGTCTCCTCGAGGGTGCGGAATGCACGGGAGGTTAGATACGAACCTGATGTTCTCATCACTTACACGACAAAGGAGCACAGCAGCGCACGCTCTCGTCGATGACGAACAACCCTGGGACGTTGCACGTATTTCGGCATTGTGGTGTATGGGTCATGTGTGTGTGTGTGTTTTTTTTTTAATTATTATTAGCATCGACCGCGCTAACCGCTGACCAATTAAAAGACGTCGGTGCCAGCGGGTAAAAATCAAGGTCCCTGGAAGGGGGCCAAAATTCGAAAAATGCGCAATGCGCTTGATGCGAATGCCAATACGACTCTCTCCACATGTTCTTTCACGTAGAAACGCATCTCAGCTACACAAATGCCCTTGCTCGAACCTAGGAAGCCACTGATGCAAAGAGCGGAGGACAGCAAAAGGGTTATTTCAAGCCCAGCCGAAGCCAGGATATCGTGGTATGCTGCATCTCCCAATTTGATAATCGTACACTCCCAAGATCCAACAGTCATCGTGTCAGCAGCTAGATTACTCAAACAAAATAGCAACACATACACGGCCATAGCTCCACACATGCCCTCGTCCGAACCTAGGAAGCCACTGATGCAAAGAGCGGAGGACAGCAAAAGGGTTATTTCAAGCCCAGCCGAAGCCAGGATATCGTGGTATGCTGCATCTCCCAATTTGATTATCGTACACTCCCAAGATCCAACAGTCATCGTGTCAGCAGCTAGATGAATCAAACAAAACAGCAATACATACACTGCCATAGCTCCACACATGCCCTCGTCCGAACCTAGCAAGCCACTAGGAATTCACGAGGGAGCCAAGTCCTGCTCGCAGGTTCTCTTGGCTTTTTCCTTCAGGTGAACACGTCCAGGAATCCAGTATCCGCAGCCGCCGCAGTAGTCCTGTACTGCTGTGTAGTAGTAGCAGGAAATCCAGGTTGTACGCCGGTTGTCCAAACAAAAGATTTGTGATTCCGTGAGAGAAGGAGATACCACCGCCGTCGAAGGGTCGAAGGCACTGTCTGCCAGATGTAGGCTGTGAGATAGATCGTGCCACCTATGTGTTCTTAGCCTGCCCGCCCGTGAGGGTCGTGACGAGGCCGCCATGAGTGTGTGTGTGTGTGTGTGTGTGTTTTCCGCCGAGCTTTTGTCATGATCACATCTATGACCTCTGCGGCCTCGCCTATGTCCGAGTGATGTTCTCGTTCCCTACTTGCTTGTTTTGTTGTCCCTCTATCGGTTTTCACTAAGTGCTTCCCCCCTCTCTTCGATCGCTAGGGATGACGCATGACCGAACCCTTTTCCCGTTTGCATTTGCTGTTGCGCTTGCCTTCCGAATCACCAGGGACTCGAAGAACGGGAAGGGAGATGACAAGGGCACCGGCCAAGACCAGGGCGCTGGGCGCGATAACGCGAGGTTTGTTCTCATCCGTCTGTCGCCCCCCCCCCAGCAACACCCTTTCTCCTCTGCCCTGCTGCTGATCCTCTCACGGCAGTAGGAGTGGGTAAAAGTCGCGCGCCCTTGGTATTAACCACGTGCATGTGTAGAAGTTGGAAAGTGAGAGAACAAAATCTCTGTCAGCCCTTGGATATTTTTCTGTGACAAGAACCACTCCCGCCGCCGCCGCCTGTTGTTTAGTGGGTTTTGCGGTCAGTCGATTTGGTGTGACAGGCTCGCGCTGAAACTCGGGTTCGCTGTCGATGGACGTTTGTTGGCCTTGAGGTATGTCTTGGGTGCTGCCAATGTGACCGCTCGGTTTGGTTGGCCTTCCACACCGCCACGCGTTTCCGGACGACAGCCAAAAAACTCTCTGGTTAGCAGCCCCCACTCGCACTCGGGTTTCGCTACAAACGGGAGAGGGCGTTGTGAAGCCCTTCTCGCGTTTCGCCCTTCGAACAGCGACTTGGCGCCTACCCTCCGTACACACTGTCGTCCATCTCTCTCGCCGTTTCTCCCTTGCGCGCGCGCGCGACACACACAGCAACAACAAAAAATGAAACGCAAGCGATCCCGCCGCCCCGCGGCGTGTATTTTGTCCTCTTCCCGGCCGGCGGCGGACCCCCTCTCTCTCCCCCGCACCCGCCGAAAATGACCGTGTGTGTGCGCGCGCGCTCGCCGGCGTGTGTGTTTATTTTCGTCGCTCGCGATCACCGGCTGACCAATGAAAATGCCTCATTCTCGTTGCGGCTGAAAACGCAAATCGCTTCTGCTAGGGGCAGATCTCTCTCTCTATTCCTGTGTGCTTCATTGCAAACATCGACCGCGCTAACCAATGAAAAGACGTCAGTCTCAGTGCCGCTGAAAACGTAGTGCGCTTCCAAAGGCCATGATCTCTCTTTCTCTTCGTGTTTCATTGCCAGCATCAACCGCGTTAACCAACGAAAATTCGTTCGACAGTCTCAGCGTGGCTGAACAACGTGAAAACAGCTTCTACTACAATAAATAGTCAAGGCCATGATGTGTTTTGTGTGTGTTTCATTTTTTCGACGCCTCCGTTGTAGCTGCGGCAGCGTTAATAGCGGCGGCGCCACGGGAGGCAGCAGCAGCCGGGACGAGAGCCTCGCGCGGGCCTCTGCGTCGGCTGTCTCGGCCAGGAACGAGCTCAAGAACCAGAAGACCGTCCGCGTCCAGCTGTCCCGCCCAACGGAAGACGTCGTGCCGAAGCCCGGGACGGCAAAGAAGCAGAGGCGGGGCAGCCACGTGCAGGCCCTGGCTCACCACCATCAACAGCAGCAACAGCAGCAACAGCAGCATAAGGACCCGTACCACCACCCCCACCACCCCTCAAGCAGCGAGGTGACGGCGAGCTGGCACGCACCCCAGACCAGCAGCTCGCTGGTGCTGTCGCGGTCGGAGGCGGGACTGGCGTCGTCGCGCGGGGGGGGCAGCCTGGGGTCCGCGGGGGCGCTCGAGGACCTCAGGAGGAAGGAGCACTCGTTCTACCACATCCCGTCGCGCTCGGCGGACCTCGGGAACGGCGGCGTCGGCAGCCTGGCGGACATGTTCAACGACGCGGAGACGTCCTCGCGGGCGTCGACGACCACCGGCGTGGTGGTCAGCGGCGGCGTGAAACACAAGGAAGAGGACGACGACGACGCTTCCGCGTCGTCGTCTCAGTGCTTTCTAGGTGGTCGAGAGAGCGGCGGCGGCGACGGCGGCGGCGGCGGCAATAACGCCGACGCCTCGGTGGCCGCGGCGGCGGCGGCGGTTTCCTCCGAGGGTAGGGACGAGGCCGCCGCCGACGAGGAGCTAGTCGGCGCCGACAGCGCCGGCTACGGCGGGGTGTTCGTCCAGCGGTGCGGGGGGCCTGACGACCAGCCTCGCAAGGTCCCCGCGAACCGGGCGGCGAGGACGGACGGGGACGAGGAGAAGGCGGTCGAAGGGCAGGAGGGGCGGCGACGATCGAGGGCAGAGGATAATAGCGGCGGCGTCGACTACTCGAGAGAGGGTAGACGACGATCGTCGTCCCCGACGTCGTCCCCAGCCCGAGGTCTGGACGGGATAAGCTCGAGACGATCAAGCATGGTCGGGCTAGCAGAGGGAGGAGACTTGGGTGGGGAGGGGGAGAGGAAGGACTCGGAGGAGGGAGGGGGCGGCGGCGACGGGGTAAACGGGTGGGATTCTGAGCAAACGGACGATTCGGAGAGAGGCGGGAAGGCGACCACGCCCACGGCGATGTCCACCCCTGGGAGCAAGCGTAGACTGGTGACCGAAGTCATCGGTGACGGAGACGACGTTGACGTGTCGAGGCCACAGGACATGGATGAGGGCGAGGTGAGTTTTGGTGGTGTTTGTTTGTTTGTTGTTTTTACAACGTATTACAGGAAAGGCGTCGTACCCTTGTTTTTTTCTCACGAGAGGAAGACGAAAAAGGGAAAAGATGAAAAGTGGGACAAACCAAATGAGTGTGCTAAGAGAGCTGTACCGGCTTTTTCAAGTATGGTTGATGAGGGTCGCGTTTGCTTTCGGTGTACGGTTCCACGTATGCATACGAGGCGTGTTTTTTCCGATCGCTGCTACTGCCGCTGCCTGTGCTGATTGGCCCGAGTCCCTTTTTTTTTGCGGACTGCTGCCTACTTGGAAGGTTCTTGCTGGTTGTACCCGCGCAGACTATGTAGCGTTGTTGAGCTCCGTTGGTCCATCGCCCCGTTGGTCCCCCCTACTCGTCCTGCTCTTGTGCATACGGCGACGATTGCTCCGGCCTCCATCGCGTGGCGGCACGCCGTGTCGTATCGCCCGGCATGGTATTAAATCGTGCCGTACAGTTCACACCCACGCAACACCTGCCTCTCGCCGCCGCCCATCGTTGTCCGTTGTCGTCGGAGGAAGTAGAAAGTAGACATCGAGCAGCTGGTGAGGGATATCCTGATCGAGATGAGGGGGGATCAGCTCCTCATCGGGGAGCCGACGTACCACGTCTCGGCGTCGGGGAAGCTCATGACGTGCATCTTTCCGTGCGACGTGGAGGATGCTCATCTGGTCCTCACAAGGTATGAGAGAAGGGGGGCCAAGGGGCGGGTCATCTGGTTCTCACACGGGATGCACTCCTCTGAAAGATGGGAGGGCAACGGCGAAAGGAAGACAACAAAAAGTTGCGGAAAGCACGCTGTAACGAGCGGAAAGGATTTTTATTCCGAGGGGGAAGGGGGTATTGTAGTTGACAGTGTACGGGGAGTCATGTGGTGCCTTTCAAGGCATGAAAATCCATGGTGAAAGCGCTAGGGTCCAGCTGGACTGGGTTGAGACAGAGGGAGGGAAAGCCTGTGCAAAGTCGCCCTGGCAGTGTATGACTGACTGGCTCGGGTGGGTCTAGAGGTGGGGTGGGGGGGGGCTGCCAGAACGAGTTGTCTACAGCCGCAAGTGACCCACATGTACGTACAATTGTTTTCATATTCAGTCTTCATAGACACCTCTCTTGTAGTTTGGGACGAAATCCTCTGATCCTCTCTCTCTCTCTCTCCCCCC
>CACKRE030003380.1:0-13026 GCA_902602495.3 Ectocarpus sp. CCAP 1310/34
TCCGTTACTGCGGTCGATCAATACCTGTCCGTATCCAAACACACGAACATCATCCGTGGCTGGAGCCTAGAAACGCCGAGAGCGTTGCATTGGGTGTATAATCAGCGTGACCGGTTCAATCTGTCCTGCCTTGGTCTTGTCTTGGAAGTGCGGCCGTTGGAATCCTCCGTGATAGCGACGGTTTTCTATATTTAGGGTGTTAGACGAGGGTTTTTGATCCGGTTGGCCGGGTTTTCCCTCGAGCCTGTTGTTGTTTTGAGTCCCTTTGGTAGATCAGGGGTATCCATGCCCCACGTTAGGTTTGCCATTCGCGTGCAAACCGGGGAGGGGGTTCGTTTGTTCGGATACGGACTGGTTAGATCTACCGGCAACAACAGAGGGCACGCAGATGGGGCATATGTACACCTTGAAATGGTTGCATGTACGGGGACCCCTCGAACTCCAAAGAGGGCTTCACTTCTCCCTACTCCCCTTGCGTGTCTAATACAAGAGATAAAACGTCTTCCCCTTCCGAGTAAAGGATATATACGAACAGACTGTGCATCCTGTTGTAGTTTGAACGAGGCTTCGATTTGATGGCGGGCAGGCAACGTTTAGGCACAGATTCGTCGAGATCGGAGCAATTTGGTGCCGAAGCAACTGCTGCATGCTCGTGTTTCGTGCTTGAGACGGCCGATCACCGACACAGCTAAACGTTAACGCAGGAGGCGCCAATCAACCTGAAACTTGCTGAGGGCTTCCCAAGTAGTGCAGGACGGCCGATGGTCTGATTCCTTGCGCCTCGAGCATTCGGGTCAAAAAAGCGCGTGGTTCGGAGCTTGAACGGCGACAGACAGACGCTTTTTTTTTACCGTTTTGTGAAACCTCTAGAGACCGTATCGGTTTCCTAGAGGAACATTCGATAACCGGGCACACGACAGGCGCTACGCGCAGGCCATGCTGCGAGGGCCACACTCCCCAAACAGCCTACCGAACACACATATACACCAACCAACACCGACAATGAAGACGTCAAAACACAATCCGACGGTAACGATTGCCAAAAACACACGACAATCACAAACGAAAATTATCACAAATTTTGGATGCAATTGCTGCTTTTCGCCACAACACAAATGCAACAAGAGACCATAAATTGGCCTAGACTTCCAAATTGTACCCACATTGACATGCTTTTGACGCTTTCGCGGTTGGTAACTGCCCTACGGCCTGCCTCTCTAACCGGAGAGCCCCGCTGCAAGAGTGTGATCCTACAGAAATACCCGTACTCCGTACCTTTTTTTTTTTTTGGCGGCAACCATAATGGTGGTCGAGTAGATCATGTTGTGCGGGGTGGAGAACTCTCACTCCGCGCAAGGAGGATGATCGCACCACGTTGTGTTAAAATGGTCAACCACCCTATAGGCAGTTACACAGCGCTTACAACTGTCTCTGGAAGTGAAGCACCAGAAAATAAATTAAGTCATACGCAGCTGTGATCCGTATGCCAGGATGTAAGCACAAGATGCTGAACACCCTTAGCAGGATGCAGCGCAACCTTCATACGACTCGCCGAATACCTTACGGCGCTTCGCGCTTGGTGATGTGAGAGCCTGGTCCGGTGAGAACCCGGCGTNCCCCCCCCCCCCCCCCCTTACCCGTACCCCATTGTGGACGAGTTCCATCATAGAGCCTGCATGCGGCGCGATAGACTACCAAATATTTACCCGCCGCCCGGTTGGCAGCACAAGCACGCAAAGAGCAAATCTCAGCACATGCATCAAGAACAGAGTTAATTTAGTTCGGCGGTCGCCCTTCGGCCATTTTGTCATCTCCATTCCATCACAAACTCGCCTCTCTTATTCATCTCCTACGCGACCACCATTTTCTCATATCGCCATCACATCAGTAAACTTGTCACTCCGTCACCGAAGCGAAAACCAAGTTCTTGGCATCTTAACACTCCATGCCACAATTTGTCTTGTTTCCCTGGCGCTTTTGATCACGTGCGCACCGCCGCGGGGCTGCCGACCCTGACGCCATGAAGAAATCGACGACCACATTCTCGGCGACCTTGAACCCCTCAAACCGTTGCAGACGTGACCGGGATGCTAGACCGCACCGCGAGCACAGCCGGCGCGGGCTCCGAACACACCAGCCCCGCCGCAACGTCCCCGACGATGTCCCACAGGGCGCTGTCGATCACCCCTTTCACCGCTGACGCCAAGCCGTTCTTCCTCGAGTGGGAGCCCGGCCGGCTCCCTCCGAGGCTGGCGTTGCTGGCGGTGGCGGCGGCGGCGGCGGCGGCGGCCTCGCGAGCGCGGTGGCTCCCGCGCGCGTGGTGCAGCGATTTCCCGTGCCAGCTGCGCGTCATGAGCGAGCCGGGTCCGTGCCTGCTTCCCAGCGATGGCCTCTTCCCGTGCACCGACCTCGTCCCGGCAAGCGGCACGTCGCTGCTCCCAGCACCGGCGCCCGCCGCCCCTCTCCCCCCCCCTTGCTGCTGCCCGGGTGTCGTCGCCAGCGGCGGCAGCCCGGACCCGGCGCAGCCGCAGAGCACGAGCCCGATGGACTGCGCGGTGGCCACCTGGAGGACGATCGAGGGTGCCCCCGACTTCACCGTCGACGAAGACGTCGACATCGCGCAGAGCGCCGCGGTCAGGGACCACGCCCGCGTAACGCGAACCTGGGGGAGTCCCTCCGCTCTCGCCAGGAGCTCGCGGGCCGACCATGAGCTGCGAGTGTCGGACCCGACTGCCCCGGCGGAAGCAGCAGCAGCAGCAGTAGTAGCTGCCCAGTCGCTACCGTTGCCCCCGACCGTGGGGGTGGCAGCGGCGGCGGCCGCGGTCGGAGCTGGGGTACCGGGATTCGACCCCGGTTGCACGGTCACGGCGCTGCCCGCTTCCAGGTCGGTGTCTCCCGGGGGTCCTTGTTCGAACATGGACATGATGGATCCGTTCTGTGGTGCGAACAAGCAGCAGCAGCAGCGGCAGCGGCAGCAACTCAATCAGTGTGTATGTGAACGTGTTCCGGCCAAGCTGGTGGTATGAGCTGGTGAACACATTGGGCACAATGATGTTCCGATTTTTTCCTTGTTCTGTTCTAACTTGCCCACAATACTCTTCCCCGCCAAAGAAATGTGGAGACCACCCCACGGACCTTGTCACAACTGCATATTCCGTCGTTCCACTTTGCGAGGAAACGCCAGAGCACAATTGAGGGACTGAGTCCAACAACAGAGTTCCACACAACTCGTAAACCATTGTGTCTGCCCGGCGAGCGGAGGTTGGCAAACGCCCGCCATCCCAACAGGTTGAGCATGTCGGGACCAGCGGCTGGGATTATTTCTCGTGACGATCGCGAATCGTAACAAAATGTGTGCGCGACATGCTTCCAGGAGATGGACCAACCTAGAACGCACCGTCCATCAAGGCCGAACATCAATACGATACACACTACAGCAACAACACCACCCCCTTCCGCCCGTGGTCTGGTGAGAACCCGGCGTGCTCCGTCCCGGCGTTGCACGGATGCCATGGTCTGCGGCATGCACGGCTATGAGTGCGCCCCCCCGGCCCGTTGGTCTGACTCGAAAAACTGACCTCTTGCCGTGCACTGTCCGCCGCCCGCGGCCCCGTCGCCGAGTCCTCGGGCTCGAGGAAAGATAGAACGACCACTTCCGCCGACGTGTCCCGAGCAACGATGGCGAGGGCGAGAAGGAGGGCGGCGACATCGTCGTCGCTGCCGAAGAACGGCACCATCAAGCTCAGGCCGCCTGACGCCAACACGGTGTGGCAGTTGAACGCTAGTACGAACTGTTTCGTCGCGGCGGCAGCGGCGGCAGCGGGGGCGGCGGTAGGTGCGGCAGCAGGGTAGAGAGAACCGAAGAGCGTGGAGGGTGCCGTTGGGGAGGTGGATGGAGGGTGTTCGGCAGCTGGAAAATCAAAATTCGCGAATGACAAAAAAAACTCATCCCAGATAAATTACAGTTCCACATCGCCATGTCAAAGTCCATGAAAGGTGCACACACTTGTCGTACAATTAAAGCGACCCACACCATTCTCAATGAAGGCCACACGAAACCGGAAACATCCCGCGCCCGGACGGACGTCAAACACACAACACACCTGCGGGTGAGTGGTTTCCATGAGCTTCTCCACCCTCGCGAGCTGCGCGCTCGGGTGCGTCGTCCCGGCGTCCCAGGGAAAGACGACCGTCGAGATGCCGTGCTCGTCCGTCAGGCGGGCCACGTCCTGGCAGAAGTCGGTCGGGGTGCCCACCGAGATGTGCGACTTGACCCTGATCATGAGCAACCCGAGGAATCCCTGGAGGATGCCGGCGAGGCCGTCCTTGTTCAGGGTCTCGCCTGTTGCCGGCGGGAAGAATCCGCGTCATTTGTTTGGTTCCGGGGATTGGCAAAACAGCAGGACCGAGGATGGGAAGGAAGGGGCCCAACATGGGAGGGGTAGAAACGAAGAGAGAAGGGAATAAAAGGGTCAAGAGGTCAATGGTGTACACCAAGTCGCAACAAGGCCGCGCGGGTCTCCAACAAACAAAAATATCAGAAAACGATCCCGTTCCTCGCCAAACTGACCACCCACGAGTAAGACGGCCTGCACAAGATAGGGGGTGAGTGCCTGCGTGTTCGCGTCGAGCTCATCGACAGAGCAAAAGCGGTATCTGTAGCACGCACCCTTCTCCAGCGCTCGCATGTCGCTCGAGAAGCGGTCGGTGTTCTCAACAAGCCGGAGCGCGTGCACGACCGGTCCGTCCTCTCTGTCCGCACGTGTGCCGCTTCCTTTCCGACGAGGGGATGTTCCGGCAGCATTCTTGTCTGCCGGCTGGTTCCCGCTGAATAACCTCGCTATCTGCACATCAGCAGCAGCACAAGCAAATATCCGGGCCGGACGGGCGAGTGCCGGCACACCAGAAGACTACCGATGGTAAAGAGCATCCTCTCGGTTTCGATTTCAATGTAACAAAAGCTTTCCCATCCACGGCAGTCCTGTCGTGGCGGTTACCACACGAGCAACCCCCCCCCCCAGACGACAAAATGAACCATGAATGGCCTGTTCCAATCTAGTCAGCACCATTATGAGGTGAGTGGTGCCGAAGCCGTACTGTTCAGCCTTGGCTGCCTTGCTGTTGTAGCCGTGCGGATTGCTACTCTACGGAAAATACCCCAATATGCGAGCCCTAGCGCTTGCTTCCTTCAAGCGTCGCACCGCGAAGCCCTCCGCGACCGCCGTCATGGGAAAGTTTTCGTAATAAAAAACAAGGCTATGGCGAAGCGGCACGGACGGGTTCGAGCATGTTACCTCGGAGCGAACACAACTCTTCGGCAACACTTCAGGCCACTACAGAGGAGGTGGTACAGAGCACAACGGTAGTTTGTTGACGAACAACCTCGACGCCGGTGTGCTGTATCTAATAGCAAAACGGAGATCCGGTCGATGCAGACACACTTATACAGAAAAATTCCCTGCTGTACGTCTAGACTGCCCACGACAATAATAGCAAAAAATGCGACCAAGGCCCATGGCAAACCCCAACATGTATGTTGCCCCCCTCCCGCTCACCCTCGCGACCGCGTCGAGGGCAGCGGGGTTCGCGACGAGAACCATGAGCGTGAGCCGCTCTTGGGCGAACTCGCCGAGGTCCGGGATGGAGGAGAGCGTGCGAGAGAGGCTGTTCTTGGTGGCTCCGGACTCCTCGGACGCCCGGCGGCGGCGGTTACGGTCGGGCACGGTGTGGTACCTGAGGTAGCGGCAGCAGCAGCAGCAGCAGCAGCAGAAGCGCGGGTAGAGGACATGAACATGGCAGAACAATTTGTGCTGACAGGAGTCTTCGTGGGACAGCATATAGTTTCATGACGTTAAAAACAGCTGTGGTCCGCTCGTTCTTGACCGACGTCAGCCCTGTTGAATCATCCGTACATCTAAAGACCACGAGGTAGGCGATAATCCCTACCTTCGACAGTCAAATACAACACTCGCCCCGCCGGTGCACCCAAGCCCTCAAATGCTTGTTGCGACAAATCGCGTTGAGGCAATACTCACTTGAGGGGATAGACGAAAGACGACAGGGGTGCCGTCAAAAAGGTAGTGACCAAGGCCATAACCACCATGATCGCCATCACCTCCTGCGATAACCCCCCAGCCAATCCCAGCGGGTAAATATATTTACACGCGTGGAAAAAGTGTGCACGTCACACAGTAGCAGTTGCGCCGGTCGTGCCCGCAGAGCCAGGGATACCACACGTACGCCGTTGTGAGTAGATCCGGTCGAGGAGACGTTGCACCTCAAACGTACCGAGGGGGGTACGGGGGGCAAACGGTGCAAAGAGATGCGGTGGGAGGGGGGTCGACAGGGTTGGGTACACATGTCAAAGAAGAGAGGGCGACAGCGCTCGGGATATTGAACCCATTCCCAAGGCGAATAACCCGAACCACTGGCACGGTTCGTCCCTCAAAGTGATGTCATGCTCGTGACCGCTAGCCAACCAAACCATCCACGATACCGAGTGAAGAATAGAGCGAAAACAACTAGCATGCAATCATTCCCTGGCAGGAGAGTACTGCTCACGTTGACCAACAATCAAACAACAAGCCAAGGTCAACCGCCGTGCACAATACGGTCTGGGGAGGTATTCCGTTCTACGAAATCAAGGACTATCCACCGTCGTTTGCTGCTGAAGAGTTATACTTCCAGCAGGCAGCTAGCACGCTTTGCCGTCCCGTCCCACCCTCTTGCGCCCCCCAGCACCTCACACAAATTTGCTTTTTGTCTAATCAAGCGGAAGCCTTCCAAGCTACACTTTTGTGACACCTCGTTGCATAAGTCGTTTTTCGTGCGTTCCACAATGCACGCGACCGACCGAAAATGCTTGGATGGGTTCATAAAGCTTACGGTGCACCACACAGACTATGCCCGAATGGGTTTATCACCACAACAAAACAGAACGTGATGTGTGTGTCTGTGAAAGGATTTGTAGAGATATTCATTATTGGCATTCGCGTTCAGCGTATTGGGGCATATTTCGGAATCTTGTCCCCGTTCCAGCGACCTTGGTATTCCCCGCTGGCACTGTCCTTTTTTGATCGGTCAGCCGGTTACCTCGGTGAGTACTCCTGCGTCGAGGCCGATGTTGAGGATGATGAGCTCCACAAGCCCCCTCGTGTTCATCAGAACGCCAACGGCCAGTGACTCGCGCGGAGTCATCCCGAAAAATCTCGCCACGGCGGAGCCGCTACCGATCTTCCCTGTTTTGATGGGACGGTGTGTATGTGGCAGGCGGGGCGTCAAAAGTTGTGGACAGGGGGATTGGGGCACGAATATACCCTCATTTCAGGTAAAAATCAAACCTTTCTCGAGGAAAAACACCTGCTGTATGTTGTCACGGTGATTAATCTGGGCTGTTCCGAAAAGAAGGAACGAACCTTTGGCCTATTATTCTCCCCACGAAGCTACAGAAAAAACGATCGGCGAATAATGCTGTACTGCTGCAGTGGGACTGGCGGGATGTTCCGCTGACAGGTTCAGACAGGGGGCTTTCTGTTGTCAAACGACTGAGCTGGTGGGCGATAAGACGACCCCGCCAACGCGGTGCCGAGAACAAAATCAAGGAGGAACGAATGGTTTAAAGGGACCGTAGCTTTTGACCCCTCAACCGCCAACTTTGTGTTGTCGTTGCTTACTGACATTCAACTTCTTGGCGACGTGTCGTTGAAGATGGAGGAGACGCCAACGCAAGGAAAAGCGATGAGAGACACAGCAGCCACCATAAAAAATATCAAGGGCCGCCGCCCACGTGCGGCAGGCAACGAGACGCGGTTTGATGTTTTGAAGTCCCCTACGGCAGGTAGATGCAGCACGGGCCCCCTTTTCCCCCTTTTTCCCCTTTTTCGGCTTGATCACGAAGTAATCGAGGAGGTTACACAAACATGAGAATCCCAGTGAAGGTGATGAAACAGCTACCTGGGCCTTCGACCCAACAAAGCGTATGGACCTCTGCAACCGACCGATGCCCGGCCTAGCCGAGCGGGAACAAGCATTACGTAGTTGATCGGGGTAGGAAAGAAAAACCGTTTCAAGCTCCACTTACCCAAGCAGGCGGCGGAAATGGTGAGCGCGCAGATGCCCCACGAGGTGGCGCTGTCCAGGAGAGTGAGGTCCGTCTTAAGGCCGGACACGGCGAAGTAGAGCGGCAGCAGCAGCACCGACACCACGTCCTGCACCAGTTCGACGATGCGGACGTGCAGGCTGTTCGCAACACGTGGCGAAGCCAAAAGGCGGAAAAGAAGGAAGAGAACGGGAACACACCCGCGGGACACAGAGAGTGTCAGGGCCAGCGTGCGACGATGAACCTCGTGGAGATCGAAATACCACAATCAAGAGAATTAACACCACCATGCTCACCACCAAAACAACAACATCAGAGCGCGGTTTCCACCCAAGCTTTCAATCAACAGAAATCAGGACAAAAACAAAGGTGCATCATTAGCAACACAAGACGAGGACAGAACGACAACAGAGATTTGACGGCATGGAGCATCGTCTTCCGCGGCATTGCTTCATCAGCGAAGCCCCCCTTCTCTCTACAGTGCGCCTGGCGGCTCACATCCAGCGCGAGTGTTTCAGTTCGTCATTACTTCGCCTAAAGTACACCACCAGCACCAGTGCTCTCAACTCCGCATCACCAATCTCAGGACGAGACCAGCCGGTGAAGCAGGACGCACTTGTGCTACTACCCCGACCTGCCCAACTCCTCTCGTACCGTCGACGAGCCACTTTGCTTGACCCCAACAGTACGCACGTGTGTTTTCTGCGAAGAATCTGGCCCTTAGCTGCGACGGTCATTCTCTTGCACATCGTCTTGCCGCTAAGGCGATAGGATCACGAACACCCATGTGGCACCACATGCCGCTGTCCCGCTTCGAATGGCACTGCATGCCGTGCTCTACGCCGCCGTCCGTGCTGCAAAAGCGTCGCGGATGTCGGCGGAATCTACAGCCTCTTGCGAGACGAGATTGTACCGCGCACAATTGCCTAGTTTGTCCTTGCGATCTGCTTACATCTGCTCTGTACTCTCAACAACATCGTTTCTTCCTGTGGAATGTGCTGACAAAATATGAATGACCTTTTTTCCCTTCTGTCGAGTGTTTTGCCAGAGAGTTTCTTGTTTCCTCTGCTAGATTCAGGTTCTTCAAGTCAACACATCACCTTACTTTATTGGCAAGGAGACCAGTGAACTTGTCTGTCACGGCGAAACAGTAGCAGTCACCTGTGCTCCCTCGGCACGATGATGCCCGCAACAAAGGCCCCGAAAATGGCGTCGATGCCGATGAAGTCGGTCACCCAGGCCGCCACAAGGGTCAGCAGCAGACAGAGGATCATCACGCCGCGGGAGGGTGCGCCCGTGTCCTCGCCAGACACTCGCCGCACCACTACCAGCAGCGCCTTCTTCACGACTAGCCGGGGATGAGGAAGATGAAGCACAACAGATGGAGAGAAAGAGAGAGAGAGACAGAGAGAGACAGACAGACAGACAGACAGACAGACAGACAGATAGACAGACAGAGGAACAACCGGAAGGCCGGCAAAGTGTCGTCGTTGTCGGCGGTGGTGGCAAAAAGGTTCCGAGATGGGGAAAATAACGCGAGGGGGGAGTGCCGTGAATCGACAGACACTACAAGCAGTTCGCGAGGGACACAAAACTTCGTTTCGCCGCAGGGTACAGTATCGTTCCTTCCTGCACGTGTTCGTTCTGAAACCAGGATCTCTAGAATGCAAGGGACTCAATACATTTCCTCCCACCCTCTGGCCCCTCCCCCGCGCCCTCCGACGCCGCTGAACCCGCTCTTCATCCCATCTGCTACTGCTGCCGCGAAATACTAATGCTACACCTAAACCCCACCGGTCAGTATCAGCCACCGCAAAAAGCCACTGGCGGGACAAAAACTGCCTGGGGTACATGTACATATTGTGTATCCTCCTCTGCAGACATGTAACCGGCACGCGCATCTGCACGACACATCCCTGTGCTTCCATCCCACTGCCCACGGCTGTTTAACCGCCCCGGTCGCGGAAAAAAGCACTCACTCACCGGTCAGCATGACCGCCACGAAGAACGCCAGGAGGAGGAACACGTAAAAGGCATCGAGGGGGCTCCCGGCGTTGACCGTGGACACCACGAGGGCCAAGAGGCACCACACGCAGGCCTCGTCGACAGAGGCGGCTGAGATGACCAGGGCCCCGACGGTTGTGTTGAGGAGGGAGTTCTCGCCCAGGATGCGGGACAACACGGGGAACGCCTGAACACACGCGGACACAGAAGCCCAGATCATGGCCAAACAAACATGTTCTTCTTTCAGCCGCACTGAGACTGATGTCTTTTCATTGGTCAGCTGGTTAAACAATACAAATCGATCGGGCGAGGAAAAGCGCAACGAGATACAGGGCCGAGAGAGACACGTCCATTGATGGGAAAAGATGCAGTGAAAGGAGGCGCGCCCAGGCGGGGTGGGAGAGAAGCTCCGAGATGAAGGGGGGGACACAAGTGCAGCAAGAGGAGAGAAGGAGGGTTTTTACATTGAAAGCTTGCGTGGGGGGGGAGGAAACCCATCACGTCGCGGTGGGAAACCGGCTTGCAGACCCACTTTCGACCCAAGGGGTGTGTCTTCGCGGTGTCTAGAAGCAACAGCAGAGTACTCCCCCTGATTGAAGGAGCTGTGCATCCTTTCGTCACTTCAAGCAGTCGAGCTGGGGCTCAAGTTGGCGTACATGGCAGCAAGATGTCGTCGCATCGAAGGGTTGTCACGCGAGGAGTTGCATAGAAAACGCATGGCATCTGGTCGGGTGTTGCTACTCTACTCACCGTGACGGAGAGAGAGACGCCAATGAAGAGCACGAACGACGTGGTGGCCTCGACGTCGTCCATCCTGATTGGTCGGCCAAATCCAAGGAGGCAGGGCGGGTGTTCAATACCAAATTTCCCCGATTGCGTGCCTTATCCAAGCTGTACAGTTAATCGAAAAACTTTGTCAAGGCTACTGTCAGAGCGCGGTTGGAACACGGCGCTAGCACGCCTAGGTACCACATCATTTTTTGTATTATCACTGCTACAATCGTGTCTTTACTGTTGGCATGATGTGTACTCTGGACTGTCCCGGGGCGACAGCAAAACGGTCGCGATTTAAGGCGTGACCAGCTTCGTATCACGAGTCAATCATCTGAAAGACATTGCGACAAAAGAGCAGACAACGCCAACGCAACACGCAGCAGCAGTGGGTCCTCCCGAAAATGCCGTTCCGTCTCCCAAAAACGATGGCATGACACACTCAAGCACGCGCACGTATCGTTTACGTGCTTGCTTCGTCGCACCCTCGCGTTCCTTCCGCTCTTCTCCCTCCACTCTCTACCCCTCCATTCTCCTGTCGCCCCCCCCCCGCCCCCCTCGCCCCCATCTCGATCTCTGCCCCTGACCCCCTCCCACTCACAACGCGATCATGGTTTGCGACACTCCGAGCGACAGCACCCAAGTGACAGCCTGCCCCGTGATGGACAATATGCCAGCCTTCTTCGCGTTGGATTTGAGGAGGGCGGGGTCCAGCTCCAGCCCGACGATAAACAAAAACCTATGATAGATACCGAAACAAGGCACACATGCATCTTGGTGATCCGGTACATTCTGGAAAATAAGGTGTGCTCACGAGTGCGTCTTCTCGGCAAAAGCAACCGCGCGCGAAGAAAAAGATGCGCGAATCGGTGGTGTACTCTGCGTGAGCCACTGAAGCAGTGTACCTTTTTGGTTTTAGGCAAGGACTGAAAGTTTTTCGATGGGAACCAGTCAATGAACTCAATGTCGGGCGCACGTCATGCATACGACCCTTTCGGCATAAGCAACGGTGTGAAATAAGCAAACAGTGCGAATCGGGGGTGTACTCGGTGTGAGAACCTTGTTATTTTGTTGTAAAGGACCAGAGTTGTTGATGAAACCAGTCAATCAACTCGACCACGGGCGCGACAAGAGATCCAACTCCCTCCCCCCCCTCGTGGTTGATTATGGGGAGTGCCGCTGCCGATTTCGTCATCAGAAAAACTGAAGATGCTTGCTTCGATTCAGTCGGATATCATTATGGTACTTGCGCATGCACACGCACAACGCGGCCTGGCAAATCCTAAAGATTTCTCACAGGATTAGCCCCAGGTGTGCCGTGAGAGTCAAGGCCTCCAGCGACTCGTCGGGGAACAGGGTGTTGGTGAACCCAGGGATAGCCCCGAACGCGCTTGGCCCGAGCAACACTCCTGCAATAACCTGCACGTACGTGGTCCAAGTATTGCAGGGTCAAAAAGCAGATGGTGGCGCAAATCCTTTCGTCAAATAACCTCAACATGAACAGCAGTGCCGGCCCGAAACACCGATTTGAGCGAGGCTCAAATCTTCTATGCATAAAGAGGAATTCATGTAGCGCCGGCCGCAATGCTCGGTTTCTTACGAGCACATATACATACGTATCATACGGAGTACTTCTTTACGAGCGGGCCGGCATTGCTGTATCCTAAGGTGCTAAGAGAAACTATTCAGACCAACATATCATAACTCCCCGAAAGTATTCGGAATAATTGCGTCAGGGAGGAGAACGTCCAACTAAGCAGCAACTGCTGTTGTGTAAACAGCTACATACCACTGTAGACCCGCTTCGAAGGTTCGCCGTACGTAAATAGACGCCGACACAAGTTGTACTCTATTCTACTTCTAGTAGTCGAAGAGTTGAAGTATGCATAGACTACAGCAGTAGCGGCACCGAAGAAGTCAAGAAGCGCGGCAAAGACTACCAGGCGCTCACCGGTATGCGTACTACGCTGTTGTTGGTTCCATGATATGAGTGGCCGTGTTTCACCGACAACGCTTTCATGGAAGGCGCGTGGTGGATTTTTTTTTTTATCTCCCATCATCCCCCCCCTCGGTGTTTGCCATCGGGGTTGGGTTTTCGTCGCTTGGCAACGACGTTGTAAAACAAGCCGCCCCCCCCGGTGTTTGCCATCGGG